>VZTZ01046193.1:505084-535007 GCA_013400955.1 Drymodes brunneopygia
AAAAAAAAAAAAGGAAATAACTGGTTTTCAAATTGCCAAGAAAGGATGAAAGCATTCTGAAAACATGTGAAAACAAATAGGAATGCCAGGGAAGAAAATCAGCATGGTTAGTCTGGCGAGCAGTATGGAGCCCCATGTCTCCTCTGCAGTTGTTCTGGACATTCTGCTCTTAATTTATCCAAACGTATTTAAAGGCAAACATTTCCTGAGAAGACAGGGAACCTACTAAAGTTTGGTACAAGCTTGGCTTAAGCTGTCTCCTAAGCTTTACCAGACCATTAGCTGTCATGATGATAATGAACAATAGGTCTCTTATTAAACCCACAGTGCTAGATGCTGCACAAACACCAAGCCTAAAAGATCCCCACCCCAAAGAACTTACAAGTCTAGATAAGCCCATATAAAGTGTATACACAGCAGATTTAACAATACTAGAGGACCCTAGAGCCAGAGTGCCTAATCCTTGAACTGAGGCTGCATGGAAAGGAAATTCACTTCACATATGCAGAAATAACTTCGAATCACTCAGTCTTTGCTTGGTCAAAAAATGCCCTTTTTCAGATACAGCAACTTCAGATGAAATGCCAAGCCAACCTTTCCATACTGGCTATGGAAAAGGCACCAAAGGCACAGCAGCTCTTGTTCACTGCATTCCCAGGCCCAGGGGAGCCACCACCTGTATATCCACATGGAGAACGAGAAACATCAACGGATCCAATTGGCAAAATGAGACAGGAGTGCCCAAAGAATGATGACAGGCTTTTTCCTCATTCCATAAGCAATTATTCCAGCATGCTAATGGTCTGAACAAAACAAAACACCCTTCTAGAAGACTAAGCTCAAAATCAAATATTGAGCCCAGATGTGACATGAAAAAGCAGCATTCACCAGGCCTTCTCAGAATTTTGATCAGCCAAAGAAAGTGCAATCTGACCAAAAAAAAAAAANCAACAAAACTTTTAATCATAGTTTCTGAAAAAAAAAAAAAAACAAACAAAAAAAAAACCACAACATTCTCTAAGACTCTGAACATCAGAATGGGGAGATAGGGGGAGAATCTCACCAAAATTAAGGAATAATGGAGATTCTTCCTAGTAAAGAACAAAAGGAAATGGTTCAAAAATCCCAGTTCACCTAGAATTTTGCCAATTGTACTTCTCCATGCTTTCCAAATGTAGAAAATTGACAGGATCAGGCAACAGCACTATTTCCTGCTACAGAAAATATTTTTAATAAGAGAAAAGACAGGTTTACAACTGGCAGACAGAAGCTGATTAATTTCTTTGTATGCAACCCTTACAAAACTAACAGAAGGAAGCTTTTAATTACTATAGTAGGGGTTTAAAAATAAACAAACAAACAAAACCCCCAAAACCAGGACTGACATTTCAGCTAGAGCCAAGAAAATTCTGCTTGATGCATTCAGATGAGACTTTTGTGAGCTAGGTTTTGTAGCAATTGAGAAAGTCTGAAACAAAGAGGAAAAAAGGAAGATGGAGAGACTCTCTAAGATCAAAAGCTGGGAAAAAAATCTGTGAGAAAAAGTGTTTTTGCAAAAATTGCAGCCATGAGACAGGTCACATTGTTAAGCTTGCAAAACCCAAGATAGCACTGAAATAATTTTCTACTCTCTTGCTTATGGTATTTTCTTAGAGCACCAAGTATCTTTTATTGTCATTATGACTAACATGACTGCAACTTGATAATAATCAGTATCAAACCTAGGATTCCTGGCTGGAGAACACAGAAAGCACTGAGAATTCATTTTAAAATATGCATTTCTTGGCTAAGAGGTGGTGAGAAGGATTTGTCCTTTTACTGTCTGAATGAGCAAAAGATTCATAAGAGCAATAAGAAATTATGTGCTTCAATTTTATAGTGCTGTTTTGATTATAAAAACAGGATAACCAATGGAAAGGCCAGTATTTGGATCACTGAATATTTACCACACCTGATGCTATGAATACATCTGATAGCATGATCACGTGTTTTATGGTTCCAATAAATACTCCTAATCCCTAAGAACTTTAGGTTATGCACAATGGTGTTTAACTTGCAAGACACATAACCCGATAGATAAATGATAATCAAAGTTTTTCCAGCAGAAGCCTGCTACAAGACTAGACCTTCCAGCTATTCTTTCTCCCAATCACAGAATCACAGACTGGTTTGGGCTGGAAGGGACATTAACGATCATCTCATTCCAACCCCCCTTCCACTACACCAGGTTGCCCAGAGCCCCATCCAGACTGACCTTGAACATTTCCAGGGATGACTTCCATTTACTTTAACAGAACTCTGCATTTTCTCTACAGGTAACTGCAAACCTTAGTGACCAATCAAGCAATAAGAATTTTTTTAAGAACAAGACTCAAAGAATATTTCTCAAATTTAATCAGCGTGCATCCATTTTCACTTCAAATGTCTGAGTCACATTACATTACTGAAATGAGAATTTTAATAAGGTTACTATTTTACTTCTGTCTCATTAGTTTTATTACTAATTGCAATGATTGATATCTATTGTAAATATTACTATAAGGCACATACTTCAGGGTTACATTCAGGTCCAACTGTGATTCAAATCTACATTTTATTACGTTTAATTGCATTTCTCTGATACATGGTTTAGCTATCAGATCTACATGGGACGTGCTGGGTCTTGAATAACTTGAATAGAGCTGCTAAGGAATTTAAGTGAATTCAAGATTCTCCTTTCCCTGGAAACACAGATATGTCCTATTACAGTAAAATTAGTCCCAGCTGCTGACTCTGTATTGCAAGGTGTAGCAGGAGATGCAGAATCTGGACAAGTCATTAGAAACATGAGATAAGACTTTCATCCCTTTTTTTCAGGGCAACAAGAAAAATGAGGGGAAATTAACTCAGGGTTTTGTGTCTGTACAGTACCCTTCATTCAGAATTTCACACCTGAAAGTTCACCACCTATGCAACAAGTTTGGCAGAAAGCTTGCAAGCTCTAAAGTTAAAAACCAACTACAACTGCATTTAGAAGGGGAATTGGGGAAAACAAGGCCAGCCTTAGCAGGATACTTATTGACAGCATGGACTCTGAGAAGTTTATGTCAACCCTTCCAATGTGCAGACTGAGACCAACCCAAACCAAAACAGAGTGTTCTCCTCTGCAGTAAGATGACAAAGTCACTCTGGTTTGTCCTTGTAATGACTATCTTTCATTTCCAGCAACTGAACTTCTTTGCCCATGAAAATCCTGAAGAGGTGTGGATCCTCTGTATAAGAAAAAAATCTGCATGGCAATTTCTCCAGATACACTCAGAATATGAAAGCTCTATGGCTTTAAGTAAAAATGTGGAGATGCTAACAACAGGAAATAAATAGCCCTTATACTATATTAGGTAAATTCCTTTTTTTTTCCTCAGAAAAGTTATATTAAAAACAAAACCAAAAACAACAAAACCAAAACCATACACACACACCAAAAAAAAACCCAAAACCAAAACCAAAAAAACCCACAAAATGAACAACACAGCATGTCAGCAACATTTTCATAAAATATGTTTAACACACTTGAACTGGATCTCTATTCAACCTTTATGCCCATTTCAAACATTTCTCTCACTACCAGTGGAACACAAAGCTGCTGTTGTACAAATTGCTCTTTTACTTCATGGAACATGAGGCCTAATAAAATCCTCCTGTTAAAGTTTTGCCTCCCAATTAAAAATAGGGATTAGTGCGCTCAAGCGAAAACCAAGAAACATTTTCTTTGAGTTCCAGATCATGAGATTTGTTTTCTATCTCAAAGGCAGTGGATGCCAATAACCTTGATTCCTGTTTATAAGGACTTGAGAGGAAGTTGCATTAAAAATATTCCCATCAGAGCATCTTACTTCAGAGCTGAAATGAGAAGCACTGAAGGCCTGCAGGAAAAGCTGTCTCTCCTGGGAAAAGGATTTGATCATGTCCAGTTGGGATGATAGGAGTGATCAATGTGCATGAGCTGTTTGTACAGTTTCAATACTTCTCATTCAAAGCGGTCAAGATCTCCATCCCCTGTGTAAAGGCTGAGTGCACTCAGTGTCTAAAATAAAATCAACAGGAGGAGGAGGTCTCACTGCATGTGCAGGAAACACTGTTCAGCCAACCAGTGAAAAAGAATAGCAGTTCTCTTTAGACTTCAAAAAAAACCCTCAAAGCTCTCATCTGTTTCCCATTTCACCTAAGTTCTTGCAAATATTACAGTTCCACATCAATAAAATACAATCAGAAATTTCAAGTGATCCTTCCTCTGTGTGTGTATATACACATATATACACATACACATATAAAGCCTTACAAGTAAAAAGAAAAACCAAAAAACCTGTCAATTCTACACACGCCTTAAAAGTGTCTTAACTACCTAATTACTTTGTCAAAGTATCTAAGAACTCCAGGCAATGCAATACAGGAAATGTGTTTAAATCTGTTGTTCTAAGGAATAAAAATATATTTAGGACCTATAGCATGTGATGAGTTTAAAAAAAATCCTGAACAGCTCCTTTGTGTCTGTAAAACAAGCAAGTTCTTTGGACTCCTGTCCTGTGCTCCCCATACCTTGTGACAGCTTCAAGTCACTGGCCTCTGCTTGCATGAAAGATCTGTTGAAAGAGAACATTTCAAGAGACTGTAAATCACTGGGTATGGACAACAATGTGTTTTTCTCAACACATGAGCCAGGTCCCCTTGGGAAGATGTTGGCAAACTACGTCAAGAGAGAGTTTCTATGCATTTGGCACAGTTTGGGCCTCTGCTAATTCCTACTGCCCACACTTCCCCCAGTGCTAACCCCACAAAGTGGGACCAGCTTCTGAGCTTAGGAGAAGAGGGCAATATGGGCACTGTTGAAACCATGCTCACATTTGGGTTTTTATTTTCTCTGAATAGATGAAGTTTGCAGGATGCTTTCCTTGCAAGCAGGAAGTTAAGCTGAGTGCAAGGCCATGTGCACTGGCAATCCATCCTGAACCAACGAGACCTTCTGCTGTCCAAAGCTGAGCTACTGTAGGCAGGATGAAGTTTTTCAAGGCTAAATTGTTTTGTGGAAAGCCTCTGTCTGCCAGCCTCTGCCCACTGCTGCAGTGAGCTGCTGGCAGGCTGGGCAGACAAGCTGGGTTCTTAAGCAGCAGGAGCTGCAGTTATGTGTGGGGACATAGGGCCAGGAAGCTCATTCAGGCTCATCACCAAGCCACATTATGATGGCACCTGACAGAATACTGCAGTGATTTTGTTCCCATCAGCCTTCTCTCCAAACACCTACTTTGCCTTTGCTGAGATGCAGAAACCCTTCTGATATTCTCATTTTCTGCACTGGGGTTCAGAACAACCCACGAGCATATGGTGCAGTTTTACCCTCTAACACTCCATCCATGGCTAGTTTGTTTTTAGGAGTGTAAAAGGTGATGTGTCTCTTGTTATGGAACTGCTTTATGCATCTCATCTGCCTGACATGATAACTGGCCTGGGCAATTCGGATTCCTCCTAATGATGCAGTTACCACCAACACACAGATTTCTGTCCTTGCCTTTCCTGGCTTATTTATTTTGCTCATTCCTGAACCTAAAGTGTAGCATTTCCAATTCTTTATGGTTATACATAGTATAATAAGGATGCAGCTGGGTTGTGACCTCTTCATATAATGAAGAAATACTGTTATTCTGCCACAGAACTGTACCACCATGAGCATCAGGATGATTTGGCTCTTTGCCTTTTCACCTCTGCAACACAGACAGATCACATTTTTAAGTAAACAGCAATATATTATAAAAATTACTCTTTTACCCTTTTATTTCTTTTACATTCTGAAATTCTTTACCTTTTCCCTGTCATATTAGCTGTGATAGCCAGTATCACCTGCTGTGTCACTTCTGGGTGAACAAGAACAGCAAGCCAGCTGCATTTGCCAAGAAAAACCATACCTACCCAGCCAAAAAACCTTCCAGATCTGCATCTTAGCATTAAAACTAGATAACAAGACAGTGGTTATCTGTTATAGTAGATGACAGACAGTTGCATTCTAACCATGTCTGAAATTGTAGATTTTTGTGTTCAAAAATTCTGATCTTTCAAAAATAATCATAAGTGCTGCCAACAGATTCAGATGGTAAAAGCATTTTCACGAGAGTAAACTTACTGATCATATTGATCAAAGCAAGCATCTTTGTACTCAAATTATGGAATTGTTGTTTCTGCATATGAAAATGCTAAAGAAAAAGCGGCATTGTATCTATCAGAACTTTCAACAGCAATACTAAAATCTGTTGCTTGTGGTTTCTCAGTGAGTCTTAGAGATAGCTGTGCAAGCTTACAGCTCTTCCAGGGAGGGGAGAAGGCATTTAAGAGTGGCTTTCTGAAACACTGAAAGGGATGGCAAACCAGAAGGCAGAATTCTGAATGCCTGTTTGTATTCACTGCAAATATGTTCGTGCAGTTTTCCTCGTGCCAGTTGTCTTAAGAGACAGCTCAAGTGAAGTGAGGCCAGCTGTGCCAGGCTTGGCAAGGGCATCCCAGCCAAAGCTCTGTGCCCAGATGTACAACATAAGACATCGTCTGCGGAAAGTCAGTTTGCAAACAATTCCTAAGGGAGCTTCCTAATGCACTGGGGCGAGCAATGCAAACACACTGCACAAACCTACAGACCACATTGTGTACAGACCTATAAAGTAGATGCCAAATCTGGGGTTTTCCTAAAGACATAAGCTCTAATTCTTAGCCTCAGGGCAACTACTTCACACCAGATGTAACAATTCAAGGAACAACTGCTAGGGAAGTGGATAAAAAAAATGAAAAGGTCCATATGCAAGTTATCACGAGGATCAGATGAGAAAGATCATTTACAAGGCAAGTCCCCAACCAGCTGACATATTAACAATAATATGAACTCAAAGAACAGCAGAGATTGAACTGCAGAGTCAAATTGTGCCAGGGAGCTGAGAAGTGGCTGATGCAGAAGAGTAACCAGCAGCAATTAGTACAGCAGCCTACACAAGATGCTGCCCTGATACCTGACAGGATCTGGTAGACAGACACATGGAGATGCTGAGCATTCTGACATGCTGCAGAATCACAGTGTGGTCTGATACAAGGCCCTGAAGCAAGTCTATGCATGAGATAAAACTCCTGAACTATGAATGGAGATTTTTTCCCTTTACTTATCCAAAAATTAAAGAATAGTCATAATTCATCACCAACCTTTGCAACAAGGAAAAACTTACTTGTGATGGAATGAGAAGTCTCTGCTCACTGTATATACACAAGTACTTTGAAAACAGTATTTCTAATACTACTGTACTAAAAATAAGGTTCACCCCTTGATGACAACATCATGAGACTTCATAGCATATTAACAAAGCAAACTTACTTTTGGGTGATGTCAAAGGTTGTCCCTCCAAAGCAGTCACCTTTCATTCTCAGACATTTTAACTCACTAAGTGATTGATTGCTTTCTCTGGTGGCTCACACAAGCTCCATACAGCCTAATCAAGTTATGTCCCCCAGGATATTGTTGCAGTAAACCTGGAAGCACATTTTTAAGCTAAAAAGCTACAGCTGAGACTGCTGTTTCCACCGATTTTTGATGCCAGGTGGACAATGATAAAGGCTGAGCAACGGAAACTAGTGCAAGTGATCAGTAAAGACAGCTGGGGAGATTGAAACACAAGGAGAGCAGCTGAAACTAGCTGAATACATGTCTTTCAGTGTAATCCTAACTTGGAAAGAAAAGTGCAGTTTAGTATTCTCTCAGCCTCCAGAAGGGAGTGAAAAAGCTTTAGATGGTCTTCTGACAACATGAAGTGTAAACAGCTTGAGGAATTAGTGTTGGCTCATCAATAGATCTACCAAAGGAAAGTAATGCTGCTGAGCCTGGAGTAGTTCAATAGCAGTTCAGTCTACTGATCTAGTTAACAATTTTGCTTCTGTTTGCAGCTTTTGCAGGACTGTGTTCTCACTAAGGTCACCCCAGCCCAGGGAAGTTTCCATAATACAGCAGAGGGCTTTCTGGGGGCGAGCACCATGAAGATGCACTGCAGCTCTCGTATCTCCAGTTATTCAGGTAATGGCTGCCAGGTGTGTGTTGTTGTTGTTCTGTGGAAGGTAATTAGATTATTCTTAGTAATTAAAAACATAGAGGAGTTCACACAACAAAACTATCTCAGGATTCTCTGAAAGAAAGGAGATAAACCATGACACAGGGAGGAAAGTATGGTAGCTCCCCACCATGTTTCCTTCACAGCAGTGGGGTTGAAGATTGGCAGAATTAACCCAGAGCCTCAACTCATAGAAGTCCTCAAAAAGCTTTTTGCAATCTAACCATGAACTCTTTGCTCTTCCTCATACTAGTGGGTGGATATACACACCTACTGCACATGTGATGGGCTAAAGAATTTGCATTCCTGTAAGTAATAAAAATAATACAACTTCTAGTTTTGCTTTCAAAGGCTTTCTTAAAAATGCAGATATATGAACTGGTGAAAACAGTCTCTGGACCAATAGATGCGACTGCTCCTTTATCTTCAAGGTCTTTGATGTTGTATTGTTATGGATGAGGAGTTAAAGAATGTTAATTGCGGCTGATACACAGCAGCAACTGCTGCTGCTTGAATTCCAATAAACCCTTTGATACCAATGCATGAATATTATAGGAGATGTTGTCCCAATGAAGTGACTAAAAAGACTGGCAAGAGAGGAAACCATGTGTAGATCAGCAGGCAAGTAGAATGAATATGCTGCAGAGAAAGCTACCATAAGTCTTGTCAACTCAGTCCCTTTTGATCTAGGTCACTTAGGAAAGGCAGAGGCACAACCCCACATCCCCAGCAAAAGGGAGGAGTGGGAATTCTTTGGGGACAAAACAACTGAGGAAGGCATCTGGCACACAGGGATAGCTACATTATGGCAAGCTGCTCAGAAGCAAACAGCACTTCACATGGAAGCAAAAATTTTGGGAACTATTTATAAAACAGATTTCAGCAGTGGCTGGGAAAGAAAAAAGTTCTTATCTATACTGACCTAGGAGGAAGGCAGGGCAGAAGAACCTGACTGAGGCACATTATCTCTCCATTCTCAGAGGAAACGGAACTGTTAAAAATTAAGAAGCTGAAGTCCCTATTACAAGGATCAAGCAACCAGTTTCCATACTGATAACGGTTTTAACCACTACACCCACAATGTCTGCAGCTTTTGCCTTTCCTGACAGCTCTGCTGAGGTATTTTACCATTTTAACCACTTAGCCAAGTGCCTATAGCACTGAAGCAGGACCCCTGCCCTTCTGACCCACTTACTTGGGGAGATCTGGTGTGCTGCCCACTCACCAGAAGAGAGCTCCTCACCACACCTCAGACCATTTCTGACCCATAGCTCAAGTCCTGCTGAACACAGCAAGTGCACAGCCAGAGAGCTTCAAGCCTCAGCCACCTCTGGAGAAAGGGCAGTCAGAGACCTCTCCCCCAGCTGCCTTGTACCTACTGGCAGAGACCACAGGGCTGTAGCAGCACAACCATCAGCTCAAGGGCCTACTGCTGACTTAGCAGTCTCGTGTTCTTCCAAATCCAGCTGTACCTTACACTCTCCAAGCACCCAGTACCCTTTTTTCTAAGCACTTACTTGCTTTTCTGTACAAAGTAGCCCAAATCCCAATTATTTATGTGTTCTTCCAATTGAAGCCCCTGAGTTTCCACCAACACCCAGCTGTCAAATACCCACACAACCTGTATGATCTCAATACGCACAACCAGTCTCATAAATACATTTTTAGTGCCACCCACCTCCCAGTGACTAAGTACTCCATCCACATACAGCTTTCCTGTCAGACGCCTCTCAGCTCTCCCTCTTGTTTGCAGGAGAGGTCAGGGGCTGTATCTCTTGTACACTTCAAAGTCTGATATCTTTCCTACATGTACAATATTTTAGGCACAATTTGCTGATAAAAATCCAAATTTTTATTATAAATTCACTTACCTATAGATAGATTTTATTTCATAAACCTAGTCAGAACAACCTGAATAGCATTTGACAGTAACTTTTTGGCTTTACCTAGCTAAAAAAATATAATAATCTTTTTTACTGTGGGTGGATGCAGATGTGTGTTGAAGTGATATTTTCCCAAAGTAATCCTAACAAGTATAGCATTACAGCTATTTGTAAAATTAAATTCTATGGCTGACAGTTTTTCTGTGTGCTCAATGCTTCCTATGATTAAGATCACTTTGCTGGAAGTCAGAAGTTCTATACTAACAAAGTCACAGATGGTAACTGAAGTATAGTACTAAAAAGTATTGATATTCACCACCACTAGCTCAGATTAAGACAGCTAACGTGTTTTCCCAAAGTTGAACAGGTTATCAATAGCAAGAGTGAACAAAAAACAGAACTGAATGTACTTCAAGTTACAGTAAAGGAATCCCCACTCCCAGGGACAAAAATAATAATATGCCCAGGCTGTAGTTTGTTATGAAAACATATGACAACATTTAATACAAGCTATGCTTCTGCTAACAAAATCTGTCAAAATTGTGATTATGGAAATTCAGGTATAGTCGTAATTGATACATGTTTCCATCATAAGCTGAGGCAACATTCATTAAAAATTCCCAACCTTACATTCCCTTATTGGTCAGCAGGACATGGTCATGATGTTCTCACTAAAAATTCATAAAATTATTTAAGCTTGGCTAAAGGAGATCTATATCTGTTCAGAGGCTTTTAGTTTACTTGTTTGCTAGCAGTATTTATTGATTTATTTACAACAGGATATGGGAGGCAGGGGAACACCTTCCCCTATCATTTGTCAGCATCTAGTTTTGGCCAGATATAAGTCTGGTGTTGCAAAGTTCCGTGTCTAGCAGCAGTGCAGCCCTGCCCTTCATGCTGCACACAGTCCTGTACCAATATTTCTGAGTCTGGCTTCTAGTGGCTGTCAGTCATTAATTAAAAGGAGCAGAGGACAAAGCTGCTGATGATAATGACATCAAAGATATCCAACAAAAGGAAAAAAAATTACATATAAGTGAAGATCCATAAAAACAGATAAGTCCTTAGATAAAATTATCTAGAAAAAACAAAAGCATTCAGCTACAAATACCTTCAGTATCTACAATGCTTAGAGCATTTGCCATAGTACACATTTGCATGCACAAAGGAATGATCAAGATTCTTAAGATAGATTTACTGTTTCACTTTATGTAAAACTGGTAAGATAAAACAAGAAATCTTCATGTTTACTCACCTATGATCAGAAGGTGTTCTTAAACTTTATATGTGACTGGTTTCATTAGCACATAATTAATGTCCTTTCTAAATATGCAAATCAGAGACTTTACAGACACCTCTCTAGCAAAATCATAATCAGTATATTCTAAAGTGGGAGACTAGAACCAGCCTATCCTGTCATTTAGCCAGTAATTAGCCTGATTTTAAAATACAGAAAATAATCTCCCACAGAATTCAGTATGAAGTGCAAGTTATCAGCATTCAGGAGATCTAAGTTGTTTCTGTTTAGCAACTGAAATTAATTTGAAAATGTTTAACCTGCTGGGCCCAGACCTTGAGCAAATGACTTGTGATTTGAACAACATCTTCCATAACACAATTAAGAATGTTCACTGGTAACAGAGCACTTAACAAGGCACCAGGGGGCCTATATGTAGCTCACAATAGGGAAATTTCAATTATTAAGTTGTAACTTCACAGAATCTACAAGCAAAAGGCTGCTGGATATGAAGACCAGCCAAGAAAGGTGAGAAGGCAGGAAGAAGATTTGCTGCAAGGGAAGGTATGTGAAGAGCTTTTGTTATTCAGACATGGATCATTACTTTAAAGTCAGGATGTCCCTACTCCATCCTCTGAGTTCTTGTCTCTTAGGCTTCACTACAACCAAGCCTTTGTACCACATTCTTTTCTATACAAAAAGGCAGCAGCCAAAGTAATACCAGCACTAACAAAGCACATTTACAGCAGAATGTGAACTGCTAGACTTCGTGGTTTGCAGAGAAAAAATATCAAAGGAAGAAATGTACCTGGCAATGAAAACTGCTGCTCCTGATTAACAGATAGACAAGCGCAGCCTCCACTCCTGAGATGAACAGACTTCCACAAAGGCTTTCAGGAAGTTGAAAAACACACCTCAAGGCATACAGCAAAAATCAAACCTGTGTCTATCCCCTCAAACACTTCAACCTCGGCTGAAGTCCTCTCCACTCCCACCGATGCAATGCATCACTGATTCTCAGTACTGTCATAAATACTGTATATTGAAATTCTGCTATAACTGGAGAGGAAATGAACCTTGCCTTTGATTTCCCACAGAAAACAGAAAAACTTTAAGTCAAATGTTTGAAGTTGCAGGATAAAAGGGTATGTGGACAAATCTGTAATAGACAGAGATCGTTATCATTTATTCTCATACACAATGTGAACAGAAATCAATAATTACATAGTACACTAAAAATGCCAGTCATGGAAAACTTAATTTGGTGACCAGAAAATGCAACTGTACATTTAGGACAAGTCCTACCAGACCCAGCACCTAGCAGTGTCATGCTGAATGCCCTTGTTCTCACTGACACAATTCTTCAGGGGTCCTTAGTGAAGCACAGAAGCAATCCTTCGATTGCTTTCTTTCCTTCCAATCTAACAAGAAGTGTTGCCTACACAGAAATACAATATAGGACAAGTATGTTACATCTTTAGTTCAGTTTTCCATCATGCATGCCTTTTTATTTGTTAAATAGTGCTCCAAAAGTTCATTAACTAATAACTTGTAAAATTTTTGAAGATGAATATTAGTAGATAGGGATGACTATTGTTATTATCCAAGAACAAAGCGGGGGTCATCAAGTGTCAAGCAGATTTGTTCTGTGTGATAAAAGCTTTACAAATTCTTTCCCATCTGTAAAAATTCTCCCATATCATGAAAAGATGTTTCAGGAAGGACATACTACTTCTCAAGCTCTTCCAATGCTATTTACTGATACCAAAATATAAAACCAAATGTTTTAAAAAGTTATTCTTCTATTTAAGTCTATCGCAAAACTACTGAAAATGTACATTTTGAAAATACTAATGGATAGAAACACATGAATCGTATATTGGACTGAAGTTTGTTTTTGGTTCTACCAGTCTGTTGATTCTGTTTACAGGTGACATGCATACATATCTCTGTCTCTATAACAAAACTGAAACAGATTTGCAGTAATTGTCACTTTATTACAACATAAAAAACAACGATAAAAGTAACACATCTATTGAGAATACGTATAGGAAAATGTTCATGCTGCTGCAAAGACCCAAACCATCGAAGTGCAGCATGATTTCTCACTGCAGCAAGACCACATGGATGGACATGCAAAGAACATCCTAATTTAAGCTGATCTGTAGGCAAGCAGCTCTTCTCCAACAGCAGGGACTGAAGATTTATCACAATTCCCTGTCTGTTCTTTAAACAGAGAATAAAATGGTACAGAAACCTGCAAATGCATCTCCTAGCGATGGCAGCTAATTACCATTCAGGCTCCGGCTCCTATCCCAGCTGCTTAAGGATAATTACCCCTAATGAAAGTGGTGGTGCAGGCTTCTTGGCTCTGCTGAGTTGTCTTAGAATAACAGACGGCCAAAGACATTTGGCATTCAGTACACCTTGCCACAGAGGAACACTATTGATCCACGGGCCATGGCATCACAGTCAGACTGAGAAAGTCAGTTGTGAAAAACATATGATACACTCAAAAGCAGAGGAAAACATCACTCCCCAAGACCAGACAGCTCCTCTGTGCCAAGACTGTCTCAAATGCAGCCCGCCCACAGGACAGCACAACTCCTTAGCACAAAGCCATTTGAGGTGACAGACAGGTAATGCTCTTATTTACAGAGCACTTAGGACAGACGAGGCTGCTAATAGACACAGCAAGCTCAGGTGTGGTTGGGGCAGACCCCGGTTTCTTTGGCCACTTTGGCCATTTACTGTTACATTGTACAAAACACTTCTCACCATGGTAAAAACATGTTTCCATCAACAAGGTTTATTCCACTCTAATTTCCCTTCAGCTCTAAATTTGCTCTTTCGGCAAAACATCCAGTGAGCATCCTATCACTAGTCGTGTTCCCCAGGGATCAGTGTTGGGCCCAGTCCTGTTCTGATGAACTGGATGAGGGGATTGAGTGTACCTTCAGCAAATTTGGGGACTTACACCAAGTTGGGCAGGAGCGTTGATCTGCTGGAGGGCACAGGAAAGCTCTGCAGAGGGATCTGGACAGGCTGGATCGATGGGCTGAGGCCAACGACAGGAGGCTCAACAAGGCCAAGTGCTGGGATCTGCCCTTGGGTCACAATCACCCCAGGCTGTGCTACAGGCTGGGGGCAGAGTGGCTGGAAAACAGCCTGGTGGAAAAAGACCTGGGGATCCTGTTTGACAGCAGCAGAACATGAGCCAGCATGTGCCCAGGTGGCCAAGAAGGCCAATGACCTTCTGGCTTGGATCTGGAACAGTGTGTCCAGCAGGACCAGGGAAATCATTCTACCCTTGTACTCAGCAGTGGTGAGGCCACACCTCAAGTGGTGTGTCCAGTTCTGGACCCCTCACTGCAAGAAAGACAGTGAGGTGCTGGAGTGTATCCAGAGAAGGGCAACAGAGCTGGTGAAGGGTCTGGAGCACAAGTCCTACAAGGACTGTCTGTGGGAGCTGGGGGTGTTTAGTCTGGAGACAAAGAGGCTCAGGAGAGACCTTATTGCTCTTTACAAATACCTGAAAGGAGGCTGTAGCCAGGTGGTCTCTTCTCCCAGGCAACTATTGACAGGACAAGAGGGCATAGCCTCAAGTTGTGCCAGGAAAGGTTCAGACTGGACATCAGGAGAAATTTCTTCATGGAAAAGGTTGCTACACATTGGAATGGACTGTCCAGAGAAGTGGTGGAGTCACTGTCCCTGGGGGTGTCCAAGAAACAACTGGACGAGGCACACAGTGCCATGGTTTGGTTGGCAAGATGGTGATCAGTCAAAGGTTGGACTCTGTGATCTCAAAGGTCTTTTCCAAACTAAATGATTCTGTGATTCTGTCTTACAGTTTCAGCTCTAGAAAAATGGTATCAATATTTCATGGTCAAGATATTTTCGTTTGATGGCTTTTCCTTACGTGTGCTACACAGCAAATGGCTGCATAATATTTGCCTGTGGTTTTGAGAAGGAATGATTCTCATCTGGTCTAGCAGAAACAGTAGAAAAATAATGCTGCTCACCCTCCTTTTCTACACAGCCATAACCAACACAGATAAACCAACGTCAAGATGCAACTTTGCATGACAGAACTGGGAACTGATAGGGGACATTTACAGAACATTTTTGCAGGGAGAAAGCAGCCTTGGGAACTTTCAGAACAGAGGAAATATTATAAAATTTCATCTTACTTTGAGTTTTTCAAACAAAATTTACCCTTTTTTTTTTTTTTAACCTTGAAAATATATAATTAATGACTGTGATACTGAGAGCAGAATGATACAGAAATGAAGGTACAGAGAAAAGTGGAAAAGATACACTCTTAGACAAAATGTGAAGCACAGAGGACTGTCAATAGTGTGAATTGATGAGCTGGAGAGATGTGAAAAAATTGTTCCAAAGGACAGAAAAAATAAGGAGTTTCTCTGACAGCAAGAAGACTTTGATTTTCCAAGGAAGTGGTCATCAAGATGAAAGCACAGGAAGCTGGAAAAAGTGATAGAGAAAAATAAGAATTGAGAATGTGGAAGATTTAGAGAACCGCTCGAGCTTTTCTATTTTTTTAATGTGAAAATCATCAAGTCCTATTGTTATTGAGATGAAAAGACACTTTTGCCGTTAAGTATGAAAAAGAAAAGGAACAAGGAAAGGAATAAGTACTATGATGAACAGCTATGAACATAAAGTCAATAAAAACAATGGTTGAGAGAATATCCAATCAATACACTAATGTTATAAATAATGTTTTGGACATACTACTACTTATTTTTTCAGTTTGCATATGATAAGCCTCAGTAATGCTGATTTTTTTATTTATTTGGCAGTTACATATTACTGGCCATTTTCTATCCCTGTCTTTGGAAAAATCAAGTACTTCCTAGGAGTAGAGACTATAGGAGTCACACAGTTCTTCTGAGGCAACACTGCAAGTTTTGCATTCTTCCTGTGTTTGGTTGACAATTGCATTCAGAGTTTGCCTAGAGAGATACCTAGGTTGATGGTCCTTAATTCCACAGAATTTGAATACCATGTTGCTAACTTATACTTCAGAAACACTGAGGAATATTATGTGAGACCCCAGAGACTCTAAGTTCCTAGCACAGCTGAATTTTAACATCCTAAGATGTGAGTACACATTGTCACTTACAGGTTTAAAAAATACATAAGTGATTTGTAATTAAAGTTAAATAAACACCTTCTGTGCTAAGGACCAGGACAAAAATGGGAAAAAATTCAAAATCATTCTTGGTGCTCCTTGCAGTATCTGAATAATAAGTGGTCTCAAAGCACTAGATGACATCATTAAGAAGTGGCATGGTTAAATTGCAAAGTATTTCACTATAAAAAGAGCAACTGCAGACAATGCTGTACAACAGCAGATCCCTGATATAGCAGGTTTGTCTTTGCAGGAATTTAGGAAATTGTGTAAATGCTATTCCAAATCCCACATCTGTCCTTCAGGCAAACATTTTGTGCTTGGACCATTTCAGGATGTGCCCACAGACACACACAGCCCTATTTGGAAACAACTTACTCTGCACTGATAGTACTCACACTTAAGTCTTTTTCTTTCTATTAACAAAGCTGTCAACTGGCTGATAAAACTTTCTTTGCTGTCCCTTGGAGATTACGAGTTTATCTAAGATTCTTCTCAATTACAGCATAAAAGAACTCTCCAAGTCCTTACACATTCGCTCCATCCATCTAGCATGACACCCCCTGCTCTGGTTAGGAAGGAAAGAGGATCTTTATGCTTGCAGGTTCTGCCCAAAGGGTGATATGTGACATTGCCACCTAGTTCTCAATAAAGATCACCCACTCCACTGCACTCAATTTGCTTCCCATCAGCCGTAAAAAACGTTACTTATTTCTCTACTCTAGGGGAGAGAAAAACAACTTTAACTAAATTGGGGATGCTAGTAGGAAGCCATGAAGTCCAAATAAAAAGGAGACCAAATGACTTTTATTTTAACCTGGTTCTCTCCTACAGAGGCTGGTGATCTGAGAAGTGAGATGTAACGTGCAGATCTCTGCACTGTGCAGCTGGCAGTGAATCCTCCCTCGAAGCCCTTACGTAGGTTCTTACTGCTTCAGTCACAGCCTTGTCTGATCTGAATGGCAAGGGATGAAAATTAAAGGATCAACAGCATTCAAAATGACTGTCTTCTGTGTCAGCTAAGTGTCAGGCAAGGCAATAGCTCCAGTCCACTTCAATTAGTTTAATTCCCATTTGGAGTGCATCCACCCTCCATCTCAGTGAACAGCTCTGTTGCTTTGTCTCTCTGCCAGACTACTTGGCCCTCTTACATGATGATATACATGAAGAAGGATGATTTCTAGGATACAAACCACAAGGTACACAGTTTATTTTACTACAAAAAAGTCACAGCTTTGTCAAGGATTCTGAACTCCCCCACATAAGTCGGTTTGTCCTGTTTCATGACAATACCTGCACCTAATTTAACACATCATTTTAATTATTGCTAAAAATCAAATAAGCAGCACATTATATCTGTCTCCTGGGAGAGACTGCAATTTACATCTCCAAAAATAATGTAATTCACAGCAAAATTGAAGTCCCAATGTGTATAATAATTTTCTAAAACCTACCCACCACTGTCAATTAACCAAAGCCTATCTAGACCATTCTCTAATGCACCAGATAATTTAAACACTAAAATAGCCTTTAAAATCCCATAGAATAAACACAATACCTCATCCAAGACAAAGTGATTATCATTTTCATTTCACTCCTTAGACAGTTCCTAATGGGGCCTATTCTCCTAATATATGTCTGCAACATCCATTAAGGATAATGAGAACAATGCAGATGAATCAAGGGGGAGACTACAATTCACATTTTGTGGTAGGGACCAGACCATGACCTCCCTTGCCACACAGGTCTAGAAGGGTTCAGCTGAGCAGTTTCTCCACACCTTGGCAAAAAATGAAAGCAGACCAGAATCTTGCCCCAAACTGCTAGTATTTACATAACAGTAACAAAATCAAATATTTAAGAAAATAGCTTGAAAGAAACCTTGGAAATCTTCATGCAATACAGAAAAATAAAGAAAAATATTGTGACTAGCTGAAGAAAAGAGAATACAAATCTACTGCAAGTTTATAAACTAATAGACAGATGTACTTCTAGATAACTTACAAAGTAGGTATGATTTACTCCACAGCTGCTGGTGGTGTCATTCTCCTTAGTGTTCTGAGCTGCAGTCTCAATTTAAGCCAGCCTAATCTTTTGTAATAGATGCTGTTTCCCAAGTTAAAACACACAGTCCCCTGCAACACAGGCACTGGACAAATGCAACCTGTAAGCAGCAGACTCTCCAGTGCAATTATAACACCAGTGGCCAACATTGTGTCATTATTGTAACCCATCCATATCCCAGAGACACCAAGCAGGAATACACCAGCCTGACTGACCAGGTACTCTTCAACTGTAGAGATGGCTTATACAGAATCCCATTACACTCAGGGCAGGGAAATTATATATGGAGCAAGAAATCTTCATGTGGTATGGAGGAAATTACTCTTTACTGCAAGCTGAGCTACTCATGTCACCTTTCATTTATTTAACACAGAAATTGGTACCAGAACTAGCAGACTGTGATGCAATGTTTCATTTGTGGAGCCATGGTGTTAGCAATGGTTCATTGAGATTATTTCTCATAAACTACCACTAAAGTACTCTTTGTAATTATGTGGAGCAATTAAGCATAAATTTAGTCACCAAATATGACATTGGGCAAAAACGTTTGCATATATTAACTCTGCTGACCCCTGTGACTTTACATAGGCAGGAATCTGGAGCTAACCAAAAATATGCCTTGATGGGCAACTTGGAGCTAGGCAGAAAAAAAATATTTTAATCCTATTTAATTTGAAACACATTTATTAAAAGCATTCATCCTAATCCAGAATCTTTTAAATTATTTACTAATATCAAAATATCCTGAATTAGAAAAGCCATTTTTAAAGCCTTCCTAAATTGAAACAAAGGCATTACTACACATCTGGCAAAATTCTGCTAGAAACGTTGTTGTTCTGTTGCAAATAGCCCCTTCTGCTGAACAGCAAGTAAGAGAATTTGGTCCTTTTTTTAAAAGCTCTATACAGATTATAAGAAAGTTGATTTTGTTTCCAAATGTTGAGGGTTTACATACATGTGCCTCCACTGTACATTAATATATGCTCTAAACCATCTGTAGAAAACTGAACACCAGAAGAATCATATCTTTCAGTGTAAAAACTTAATGAATACAAGGAATCATTTCCCTATCCTCCTTGTCTATGTTTCCCTGTGTCTATGTTGTCTATGTCTATATTCAAAAGGGATGAGTGCCATAATTTTGATATGCAGACATAATATTTACAAAATAAAGAAAAAACATTTTCTAAAAATTTGTGTAAGTTAAGTATTTCTGATACTTCTTTTTGATACTTTTTTAAGATTCCATTAAAAATGCCATATTTAAAATAAGCTTCCTCTTTCACTTCAAGAGAAGAGCAGATAAAACTAAAAGTCTATTCAGTTTGATCAAAAACAGCACAAGATAAACAACATACATCTACAAACCAAAACCCAAATGTACGCCTAGTAAGTTAAACATCATAAGCACTAGAGAAAAAGCCAAAGTGGTTTCCCCATTAAACAGAGAAACATTTCCTGGTCCTATACCACCATAGTCAATGGAAATCTGAAGGACAGTATTAAGCCTACAGTCTTTACAGTCTCCAAGATAATAAAAATACTTATCTTCAGTCATCAGCATTTTGTTTAAATCCACAAATGATTAAGTACTTTTGTAGAGTCGAAAGCATTTGTCAAAAATTATTATAATCACCAATTCTCCTTTTAAGAAATTGCACTGTATCACCTAGGAAGCCTTTTCCCTACTGTAAGTGCAGCTTCACTGCCCTGTCAGGTTACAGGAATCACATATAAGTGCTCACATGTAAGTGCATCTTACTGTTCCGGGGAGCAATCTACAAATTCCTCACCTTCATGAGTAGGTTTCATGAAATATTTTCATGTCCTTAGGCTCTCTATTACTCTCATTTTGATTACAGCTGCTGCTATGTTAGTGTATTAAATGAACAGGGCTCAGAACATCATCATAAGAAAACCAGAGTATGAATTTTGCTTTGTTCAAGAAGTGTTTCTTGTGAACCATGAGCACCCAGAGCTTTATCTTGTTGAGAAGATTCTGTGTGTTTCACAAAAGACTGGGTAATAGGTTGACAATAGCGTGCAATGCCAATTCAGTGACTGATAAGAAAAGACAGTGTGTTCAGAATCAAACACCATCCCTAGAGACCTCCCATAGCATGTATAGAGTGATTTGGGACAGGTATCATGATTTCTTCAGCTATTTCCCATCCCTCCTAAAGCGAATAGGATTGACAGATGTGAACATTTAACACACTTCAGCTTTTCCTTATGACCTCTGATACGGCCACCCCTGTTCTTTATTATTATAGTATGTGCAGAAACTGTGTGTTGACTGAAAATCATTTGTGGTGGCTTAATTCATGGATGGATTCTATTCTATCCTGCTCTGATCTGTTCTATATCCACAAATAGCTGAAGACATTCAACACCTTTTACCTCTCACTGATTTACCTCAGAGGAGAAGCTACTCAGGAACTGCCAATATAAGGCTCTAGCTTCTCTCTGATTTATTCACTTGCTAGAAAGGAATATCAAGTTTCTAAACACTCAAACACAGGAGTTCCAACAACACAGAGAAAATAAATTCCATCTTTGACCTTTTTTTAACTGCTCTTACAGCATCATTCTGTAAGACTGAATTCATTATTCTACTCAATATATTCCATTCAGTGGCTGCAAGACATTAGCTAGGATTAAACAGGTCAACAGCACTAAGAATAAATAGCACTTTAACCTGAAGAATACAAAGGCACCAAAACACCCCAAAATGGTCATAACTGATCTGTTTGCTCTAGGATTCAGTATTCTCTGTGGCAAGCTGATGGTCCTCTTTCAGATTTTATGAAGAGTAACAATGAACACCATTTAAAAGATCGATATTTATAAAAGAACATGATGAGGTCAGGACAGGCTTTAAAGGTGGAAATGACATTACTGTTATTCATGACATGATAATACCCAGGGCCTCTGGGTATGATATGACATGATAATAACCTGGGCACTGTGTTAGTTATTTTACAAAGAATGGAAACTAAATGCAGCCATCACATGAAAAAATGTATTAAATATATAGGTAGATAGAGATAGAGAATGGGCCAGAGCCCCAGGGTCACAGCGTCTCACATGAGAATTTGAGTCCATACAATTGATCAGTTCATTTACTGATCTGCCCACAACACTAAACACTTCTTAAATTAGTTTCTTTTTAAATTAGTTCCTCCCTTGCAGGTAATATATCTGTATGTTAGTTGTACATCACACCATCCAGGCAAGTAGGGACATCATAGAGAATAGTTGCACCTAAAACTTTCATCAATGAGCACAGAAATAGAGTATTTCCAGTTAGGCTCATCTCCACTCAAGGTGGTTGAACTATACAAGATCTGTAACACTTTCTCCCCTTCCCCAACTACTCTCTAAATATGGATATTACGTATGGATACCAGAACTTATGCATTCACATCCCGATTCCTTATCTGCAAATATGATTTGCTATTTCAGCAGAAAATCCTTGATCACAAGCAATATCACTCTGCTTGCCAGTGGAGTTAGATGAAGACCTCCTGACCTGAAGCACGAGGTCTGCAGTAGGTGCTGAAGAACTGAAGCTGCCTGCTGGCAGCTCCAGCAGCCCTGAACGCTCGGTGTGCGAAGCACCCACCGCAGCCAAAGCAACACATTGTTGGCATCGAGTCCCACGGTCGGCGCGGGCTCCTTTGGGGTGGGTGCGGGTTCCTTTGGGGTGGGTGCGGGTTCTTTGGGATCGGGAGGGTTCCTTTGGAATCGTTAGGGCTCCTTTGGGGTGGGCGCGGGTTCCTTTGGGCTCCGGGAAGGCTCCGACCCCGACGGGCAGCTCCCGGCGCCCTCTGCTGGCGGCCGGCGCGCAGACCGGGAGCCGCCGCTCGGAGGGTGGGTCCGGCCCCTGCCCGGCTCCGTCCGCCCGCGCCGCCCTGCCTGTCCCCCTCGCATGGATGAGTTTCGATCATCTTCGTGGTGCATGTCTGAGGTTATCCAGTGACAGTCATAATAGTTGGTGACAGACAGCAGACACTCACTTGTATTTTGGGGTGAGCTATTGTCCTTTTAAATTTAACAATCGTGCTGAGCCTATTTTCAGCAAATATTCCTTCTCTGTGGCATTTTTCTTGGACTTCAGTATAGTATCAGTGATGAAAACCAACACTAGGGAGGCAGTCTCGTCCAGTGTGCAGATAAACTTGCCCTGAAGCCTGGGTTGTGTTGGCTGTGCCCCTGCCCCAGCAGGTGACTGCTGACATACAGTATTTACACTGCAGTAGCACCTGGAGACCCCAGAGCAGGGCAGGGTGGGGGCACTTCTCTGGTGTGAGCCGTTAACAAAACCAGGCTTGGCCTTCCTAGGTAACAACATACAAAAGAAAGATGAAATAAATATATTGTAATAGGGTGCCAAAACTACTGCACCAGTAATTTGGGTTCCAGTTTCCCTATCTGATAAGCACTTTAGGATGTTCACATGAAAGGTGAGTGTGGATTTTTAAACACTGGTATTACATAAGGTGGGAGGTTTTTTGACACGTTTTCCTACACATTTTGACATATTTTTCCCTGGAACAGGTAACACTGAATCTTTCTGTAGACTGTTTTTCCATGATGACAAGATACAGGACTGTGCAATACCTTAATTAAATGTTTGCTTTACAACTAGTAGTAAAAAAACTACATCTCAAACCTTCATCCTTGGTAGTTAGCTCACCCATCGTTGCAAATGATCACTTTATGTGAGATTCAGAGCCAGGACTTCCACATAAGCAGTTTGCTACTCAAAGAGACATTCATTCAGCTGACAGGACCATGAAAACACCAGAAGTTTGAAAAATAAAAATAAAAAAATCACTGCAGGTTTTCCTTCTTTGGATTTCACCCCTTGCAGCAGTTGCTTTCTAGTTATGTATGTCCACAGCTCCCTTCCCTTGCCTGCATACACACAAAACCTGCTGCAACACAAAAATTCAATCCTTAGTATCAAGCTGTCATCACACTAAAATAAAACTGCTCATTTTTAACCAAAGGAAGCTTTTTTATGGCTCGCTCCTCCAATAAAGCCATCATCCCATGCTAACGAGGTGCTGTGAGATAGCTCACATGGTCCTGCCGAGGCGCTGCTCCTCGCCTCAGCAGGAGGAGCGGGAGGAGGCTGAGCGCGGCTCGACCTGCCCGCTCCCTCATGCAGGGAAATGTCACCTCCTCCTGACCCCACCCTTGCAGCAAAATTAAGAGCCTTTCCACTGGAATGCAGTGCTACAGGCAAGCATGCCCTAAGGAAATAAGAAGAGCTATCAAATCAGTAAAGCTTTGCAGGATGAGGCCCTGTCTCTGTATTTCCCTGATACTCTTTTCCAGTTCTCAAAAGCTGCGTCACTGACAAACCTCAAAACCGCGGCTTCCACATCATTGATGTTCAAATGAAGGGGTTTCTGTTTTGTTTAGTGAACTAAAGTGAAGACATTTTAAGCTAAATTTTAATTAACCACTTCTTTGCATTTACGGTAAAATGTTCCTAAACACAGGTTGAAGAAAGCTCTCTTGCATTTTCTTTTTATCTATTTATTCTAAATTCGCTCCACCAGATTCTTAAAAGGTAGCTATGCCTAAAAAGGACAAAGCCCTACATTTATTAAAACCACAAAGAATAGAATTAAGGGGAGTTTAAGAGGTAAAGTGGCAGCTCCAATTTTCTTATTTTTAAGCTGGTAGAGCTCTCTGCAGAAGACTTTTCATCTTCTGCAAAGCTTGTGTGTGTGTACCCACATAAAGCAATGGAGTTTTAACAGAACAGTTTTTTATTAAACAAGGTCAATTTTCATTACTGTTACAAAGATAATATTATGAAAAAAATAGAATATTTGGATGTAATATGGTGAAAAACTTAAAACACTGCAATGATCTTTAATAGACCCTGTAACAGTTTCCCATGTGCTACTTTGGCACAGCCTGCAACTTTTCTGTCGCTGTGAGACTGGGAATAGCTACCAATATCCCCACTGGGGGCTAACATCATATGTGCCAGCCATGCTTAGCACAGCCTGGAAATAAGACTCCAAAGATTTTACTAAGGGTTATAAAGAGCTGGTAGGCACAGAGCCCACATCAGTGAGCAAGTCAATCCATCTAGCTGATGGACCATGTCTTGTAATCATCCACAATGCTGCTGCCCTGTCCGTTGTTCAGTCACGGAACTAGTATCACTGCTGAGCTTGAATTTTGTCATTCCAACAATCTTATCAGAAATAGGAGAGGTATGAAATACCCTGAGTCTGTACTGAAGGATTGCTGCTGTAAAACCACAGCTCCTCAAAACACCCCTACCCATCCCCTGAACTCTAGCAGGACTTAGTCCATAATTTAGTACAAGTCTAAAATATCACTTTGATCAACCAACATGCCCTGGAGATGTCTTCTCTCAAACAGGCATGTTGAACTGCTTAAACTTGACCTGCATGTGACTGCAAAAATGCACCTGAGAACTGCTGATTTATGGAGCTAACTGAAGAACTACTTCCCTTCTAATACAATAGGCAATCACAGCTCTGGAGATACAGGCTCTGAGCAAACTGTTCCCAAATAGGCAGGTATCTCACACACACCTCCTCCAGTCAAATAGTTTGTGGTCCCCACTGGCCCTTACTTTATTTGGGACCCACGTGTGCAACATGTAAACACACTTAATTATAGGTTAATGATAGGTTAATTTCATATCCCTGGGATGTCCCAAACTATTTAATGGGAAACACCAAATTCAGCTGGATGACCTGCAAGTATCCTATTATGAATGTGTTTAAAAGTGGCAAGTTTCAGAGATGGACATCCATAATGCAGCCTAGGACAACAAATCACCTTCTGTCACATAATGAAGGTCAATCAACTTGGATTCTGTGGCACTGAGGGGGGCAGCAAGTTTTTAGACATAGATATTTGTGTGATGTCTAATATAGAGCTGATCCTTTGTGCCTGTTAATAAATGTGTCCTTGTAAAATCCCTGTGAAGTAGGAAAGTAGTGTTATCCTGATTTTTCACAGATGGAAAATGGAGACACGGAGAAATTAAAGGGGAGAGGCTGTCTCTAGGGTAAGCATGACGCAAAACAGCCAAATCTTTATAGGTCAAAACTGCCACTTTGAATTGCACCTAGCAACAGATGGGAAGCCAGATTCATTCCATTATGTGTCCTTTTCAGTAAGGAGAGAGAAAATAACCAGTGTAAAAAAAAATATGCCTTATTTTTGCTATTATTGTTTGTTAAGGACTGCTAGAACAGAATGTGCTGTGGAGGAGATGGAGGGGAAATGGTGATTACTGCAAGGGTAACATTTACCTACAAACCTTGTAATCAAGGAGTTGCTTTTCGCACCAGTCTATTCCCAGCAGCTCTAAAATCTCCCAGATGAGTAAAGACATTTGGTCTCTAGCCCAGTGTTCCCTCAAAGGAAGTAAAGTAAACAGAAAGCCAGCAAAAAGGGAAAAGCCAGGCTTATCAGGCTGTTGCTGCTCTATCTATCTCTTGCTGCCTTCCACAGTTTGCAGGGCACATGAAAAGTAGAATAAATACCCAGTTACATTTTGCTTATCATCTGACACGTTTCACAAAAAAAAGAAAGGCATCCACTGAGGGTTTTCTCCTTTTAATTCTGTCTGCTGCTGACAGAAGGGGTGCTTGGAATCAGACAGAAAAGATAAAATGGTTTTAAATATGTATATATTTAAGAGGTTATCTCAAAGGAAAAAATATTTTTCTGCTGTGGTTGGCTGCTATCTTAGCCCTGCTTTAAACATTTATCTGATGAAATCACTGCATTCCTCAAAAGAGCCGGTTCGGGAGTCCTCAGATTCTTACAGCTAACAAATAATTAAATAGCCCAAACCCTGCACTTTTAACAGTAAAGTGTCTGACTCATGATGCCTGGTTAAAAACCCAGCAGGTTCAGCATGGCCCCCTGCCTGGTGGGGTAATGCACTCTCACACAGCAGACAGCAGGACAGGATTTTGGCCAGGCACCTCAGCTCAGGAATCCCACAGAATTTCAGGCAGCCCCTGCAAACAGGATACAGAGGGATTCACCACGGAGCCATGCTGACAGCCTGGAAAAGAGGCATTAACAGTGCAGAAATTAAAGCAAGATTAATTGAGGACATCAGCTTTTCTTTGGGATTAGATGATTTTATAGACCTTGGGAAAAGCATCAGCTTTTTAAAACTACATCTAATTTGAGACTGCATGGCTTGAAAGCCTGTTTTTAAAACGATAGTGGTGACCCCAGCTCAGACAGCAATTCAAACGGAAGACTATTTGCTAATATTTACAGTTCTTTGGCATCCAGGTGTCTCAGAGCATTTTAGAGACACTTGTAAGAGGAATTTCTATAAACTGTAAATCACATGGGTGATGGCAAACAAGAGACAAACAGGTACGGAGGGTTAAATGGCTTCCATGAGGTTGGCTGAACATCTGAAAACCTAAGTCGAGTTCTTTACACTCCACTTCCATGTGGTTTTATTTCATAGCAGTTGAAAAGTCCTGTCCTGCTGTTATTGTTTCACTGATATTTTTATTTTAGCATTTCGTATAGCATAACCTGTTGAAGTGCAAATTTCTAAGAGAAGTCACAAGTAATTAGATCATTTCTACATGTACACAGAATTAGAAGAGAAATTACTTTAAAAATAATTAACTTAGATCAATTCAATCTGGAACAAATCATGTAAGGGAGGAAAAATATAACTTGCTGTCCCTTTATAAACATTCTGAGCAGTAAGTTATGGACAGCTGTCAGACTGGTGGAAAACCCAAAGGATCAACACGAAATGACCACAATAACATTGGGTATACAAAAAAACCTCTAATTTCAACCTCAATGTTTGTAAATATACATCTTCACATTAATAAATGTGAAGGTCTGCATGTGTTAGAAACACCAACTGCTGATTTGAAGTGCTAGTAATCTTCCACAGTGCCTCTTTTCCCTGACAGTGTGAAAAGAGGTGGCTGGTACAACAGCTGCAACTTCAATTACCTGTGAGGACATAATTCTAGATGCATGCTGTCTTCAGAGTGAAAAACATAACCCATTTCTTGGGCTCCAACCAATCCTGGATTTAACATGACAAGAGAAGACTAAAAAGTCTGCAAGCTGATGTGAGTGAGACACAAGGTCAGGTATCCTTCAGAAATACAGGACGGGAAGGAGGAGGAAAGAGGGAGGAGGGGAAGATCTTGAACTAGATTAATGTAATTAAGGATAACCTACCATCATGCACTTGATGGAGGTGAGCAGTGATAAGCCCCCATAAGAACTGAAAAGTCTTGAAATCAGGGATCATAGTTTATCTGAAATGACAGAAAACCTGCCTGCCCACCCTAGAAGGGGCTTGGCCAAATCCAATTTGATTTCCTAACAGGTGCTATAGAGAACCATACAAATTAATTACAAGATAATAAAAATTTTAGCTCCATGAAGGAGATGATGCCTTGGATTGTATCAAGATCTCCTATATCCAATATCAGTCCAGTGTAGCAGCCAGGAAGGGATCTGCAGGAAAACGTAGAAGAGAAGTTGGGAAAAACTTCTCACAGCATCTGGACTTTTCAAGTGACTGGCCCAACTCTGCTACATCTCACCATGTGGAAATGATCCTTCTCATGTGCCTTTGCCTTGCTTCCCTACAAGTGGCAGCAACAGTCTGAGGCATGGGGGTGAGGGAGGAAAATTGATGTTGACAGAAGGTCCAAAAAGGGCAACTCATGCCTTGAACTCAACTAATTCAGTGGTTAAATGGGGTGAGATGTACCACCCAGGATGTAAAGGGGGATTCTACATTCTGTACTTCAGACAGGCCAACAGTTCACTGCCAACCTGAAGACTGATGATTATTAAGAAGAAAAGCTACAACTGTTGACATGATTCATATCCAAGCTTGTTCCAAGATTTAAAAAAAAACCCCTCTTGCTGCAAAATGTTCATTATCAGAGATATATGATGTGGCAATAGCACAGAAGTGGAGTTTATAATCCTGCTTCTGTAGCTTAGCACAGCCAGGGCTCCACACAGTTCCAATCTTGCTTGGGAGGAGCTGAAGATGAGCCATGCAGATGAAGAGTGTACAAAGCAGATCTGTATCAGCTTTCCTTTCCCAAGAGCATCCTCTCTGGGACAAAACATTAAAAGCAGCTGCACAACATAGAGCCAGAGACAGGTAGTTCTGGATATTCACAAGGCTGAAAATCATCTATATTTTGAGTATATCTCCATAACAGTAATTCTAAATATATCATGGCCATCACAATATACATCTTCTGACTCACTTCAATTTTGAATACAACTCACTTATCAAGAATTAACTTGAAAACTATGACTTCAAGTTGATTTGAATGGTTCTGATCTATCTGCAGTGCTGGAAAGTTGTTCAAAATTATGTACTACATGTCTTGAAGCTCTTAATGCACAAGTTTTATAGTTCACTTCTATAAATTGTAAATCCCCCAAATTTTTTCATCATTCTTCCCTTGTATAACCTCTCCTTACTTGTAGCTAATTAAAAAGCAGGGTCCCAGATTGCCTGCTCTTCTAATATCATCCTAGGGGGAAAAGAATTAAAATTATAAAACTGCTCCAACACTTCTGGAAATTACCTTTTCAAAAGCTGCCCCTGAGTGCAAACATGGACAGAAGTAAAATCAAGTTAAAACAGACAAGCCAGGTCACCAAGAAATAAGTTTTCCTTCCATTACTATGTAAACATATAATGGAGGGAATCTAACACCTGGAGATCACAGTGAAAAGCCTAAGAGAGGTGGAACATAGTCAATGATTCCCAGAATTCAGGCCAAAGAAAGAATGCAACGCTTGTTTCCCTGGTGAACAGGTTCTGGAGTTGTCCCTACTTCAATCCATTAAAAAACTTGCAATAAAAATACATTTTAGACCTTAAGGCTTGAAAGAATCTATGCAAGAATGGATTTTTTCCAAGTTTGCTCTTATTTAATCAAGTGAAAAATTTAATTTCACTGAAGTTTACTCTGTATGATTTCATCAATGCACAGTAGTAGCAAGTAACTTAAGCATATGTGTTCTCAGATCTTAATCTTTACGATGTAGTTTTTAAATCTGCCACTTTCCTATTTGGAGGGTAACTAACAATAGAGTGCATTCATTCCGTCCTTTCCCAACCAAGCAAAACACTCACTGGGATTTTCTTTTCAAGCCTGCTAATTGAAAACATTCTGCAGTTTATTAGTCACTATACAGATTATCTGCTGACATGCAAACTCTCACTCATTCCAGACTTGTTAATTAACATGTAATTACTGATCCCACAGAGACTGGACTGCAGGTGTGATGCTCTGGGTCCTGCTCTAATAACCGTTCCTCTCAGATGCCGGCGCAGATGGAATACACAGCAATTGCATTTTCCCAGAACACCATCCCACCCTCCCCAAAAGTGCTCAGGCTCTGTTTGGTTTGTTTGGTTTTAGTACTT
>VZTZ01046193.1:535042-579870 GCA_013400955.1 Drymodes brunneopygia
TTTTTTTTTTTTTTTTTTTTTTTGTCTGTGTTCATTATGTGCAGCACCCACCCACAACTCAGCACAGGCAACAAAAATCTGCGCTCTCCCTCCCATGAGCCTGGCTCAGCAGGAGCTGGCCCAGGGCAGCTGTTCTGCATGGTGAACTTGAATGGGAAGACCTTGAGGAAAAGAATGGCAGAGAATGAAGGAGAGAATAACAAGGAAACAGACAGATATTCCCAGTCATTTCTGTGACCACCTAAAAGATGATCTCACCTACTGCTGTATTAAATGCAAGGCGATTCTCAGTTAAGTCTCTTATAGAGCACTAATCTCAACATTAAAATACAACCTTCCAATCAATTACTCTTATATGAAGCCTCATGGTACCATAACCATTCCCTTCATGTATTCTTTGGATAATGGGATGTTCAAGAAGAAATCTTTTCCAAATCCTTTGACACTGAATTTCCTGTAAGACTTGAAATGTTTCAAAGAGTCTTTGCTCAAGGAAGACAAAATGGTTATCAAATAGTAAAAGTGAGAGTATAAAGGCATTGCCATGGAAAGTTAGGTCAGATAAAACCACCTACAAGTTTATAATTCCTTATTAGCAAGGTTATACTGCTCATGGAATATGGTCAAGAATCAAGTCCAGAAGGAATTTTATTAAGTGAAGTACAAATGTCAGGGACAAGTACATCCAAATTTAAAACAACTAGGGAACTTGACTGTTAAAAGCATGTTGAGTAGGCACATAATTCTATCACCAAAGTCAGAAGCAAAACTGCCTTTAACTGCAACCAATGAGAGCAGACTATATTAGACAGTTCTGAAAATGTAATCCTACATATATAGGAATTATGAACAATTTCTGAATTCCTGGGAGACAATCTCCAATAAAAACATGATCAGAAGTCATGAAAACTACCACCTCAGAGGGACCCCAAAATTTGCTGCACTATGGTTTATTATGAACTGAGTATGATCATGACAAGCAAGCTTTTGATACTCTTTTGTTATCCTATTAGAGGAAACAAAGGATTAAACTGTTCTAAGTAGGAACCACATTCAGTTTGAAAGTTCCAGTTTCATTTACCGGATTTCAACAACAAAATCTTTCCAACAAGAATGCTGTGCCACTTTTACAGCTTTCTGGACCTGCACAGACTCACCTTCTATGCATTCATTTTCAATTCACCGTTAACTACCCTGTTAGTTTATGAACCGTTCCAGAATGAAATGAATAAGAAAGACAGTGCTAGTACAGATTGGTTAAGAGAGTGACTAAGGAAAGGGACTTTTGGAATCAATGAATCTTTTTCATGGGATAGAGTTGCTGTCTGGAAAGTGGTACATTTGCATCAGAGATCAACTCTGTCTGAAACAAAAGTGCATAAACTGTCAAGAGAAGGAACAGGGAAACTCCTGTGTGATAGATGATTCTGAGATTGTCATATCTGGGTCAAGATATTAAGTCAGAACAGAAGTAGTTACTTTTATTAAACATTACACATTAACAAGATTAAAGACCAAAAATGTCTCAACAGCCATGGCACTGGCAGAGAAAGCTGTAGCAACATCAGCCTGTCTGTATTTAGAGCAGCAATATGTTTCAACCCGGTCTTGTGTATGGGCATTATAGGACACATCTCTTCAAGGCACTGATTTCAAAGGGACTTGCAAAAACTAAGCAGTAAGATAGGTCACTGCTTAGCTATCATATGGCTATTATAGCATATCATATCAGTAATCTTCTGAAACCTAGACAAGTCCTAGCAAAATCCAGGTTCAGCCAAGCATTTGGTCTACCATGGTCAGTCTGTGATCCTGACCTTGCCAGCTTCCCTTTACTAAGGATTCAAGAAGGGCCTGTTGACAAACCTCCCATCAGTGAAGGATTTAGAACAGACTGCATGCCATGCATTTCACCCAACTGAATCTGCCAATATAAATGGACACATTATACAGTGTAGGAAAGTTTATGCACTGGAATTTTATGATAATTCCTGCCTTGGCTACAAGAAGGACATTTTATGCAACTCAGTGACTGAAGTAGACTGAAGAGAAAACAAGCTCTGAAGAAGGAAAACACAAGATAGTTGTTCACAAAATGATGATAGATGGGAAAAAACAGATTTATATAAGCAGTGATTAAGATGATCTGTTCAGCTTGATAGTAGATGCTTTATCTGTAACCTGTTCCACAAAAGTCAGTGAAGATATTACCTACAGAACATAAGCTGGAACAAAACCCAGCTCTAAGAGTTAATGTAATTCTAGGACAAAAAAGCAAATTCTGCTTCTGACCCTGTCCATGATACATCAGTCTTCATCATTGTGAAGTGGCCTGACCTCTTCCTCCAAGCAGAATGATGAAAGACAGCTACTAAAGCTGCCCACTTTCAGATCTTGGCTTCTAGAAAAGAGGCAGTTGCCCTTCTTTCTGAGTAAGAAAACAAGGAAAAGATTTACCAGAAAAGGTCACATTCAGTTACATCTATGAAAGGGTTCAAAGGCTTTTTCATACCTGGATAACATTGGGAAAGACTTGTCAGGAGAGCCACAGTACTGTACAGTGCCACTGAACAGCTTCCAGCCTCCAGTTTGCTGCTGAAAAACTAGGACAATAAATGGTGAAAGGAAACACATCAGCAGCAATCCTATTTCTCTTTCCATTGTTGACACCATTATTCATAGGTGAGGTCCTGAAAGGGTTCCTTTACACTTCCAATACAAACACTTACATGGGTTTTTCTCCTACCTCAATTTAGTTTCAAATAATATCCAAATAAGCCCATCAGTCTTTTGGAAGAGACTGTCTATCAACAAAGAGTCACATAATGACATTTGCGGCACATATTCTTAAACCTGTGCTTTCAGGTTGTGTCTTGGACCCTTTCTCCTGCAGATTGTAATGCTGATATAAAACATATCCCTTGAAAGAGAAGAAAAACCAGCTACAACAGAAAGAAAATGCAAGCAAATTTTTGTCTTCTAAAGTAAGACCAGAGAAGATGTGAGCTAGAAGTGAAATACATATGGAAGCTCCTCAAGTAAAAATTATTTGTGTAACTGAAAAGAGAAAAAAAAAACTGAGTAAGGGATTGATAAGAAACTACTAGTTCTTTAATATTCTGTCATCTCTTCTTAATTTGTTAACCTCAGAATAAGAAATGTGTTATATTGTTTATGTAGATTTCTTTTCCTGAGATTATATTCACCTCTGGAAAAGGAGAAGAAAACAATGACATTTTCTCAGTCTAATATTTCTGCTCAATAATTAATGGAAGAAAGTGAAATCTGGAAAGAAATAGAGAATGAAATCAAAGCCTATCCTTTATCCAGTCTGGGGGTTGTTATCTAAACTGTTGTTCATAAGACAGCATGGTTTGCATTAATGAGCTACTGTTTCAAGCTCAGTGTTTACAGATCACTACAGTACCACAGAAATCTTTCAATATTAAATACACAATTCTGACTCATTCCAAGACTCTTCCCAACTGTGCATGTTCATCAATGCATTTCATGGCAGAGTTCCTTTTGAACTAGCTCAGTACACAGCTGTTATTACAACGTACATGAACGTGATGACAGTAACAATGAACTGAAATTTGCATCAAACGCAATCTCATTAATTGATCGTATCCTAGTTTGACAATTTAAATGCATTAATAAAAAATATTGTACTAGATGACAGTAAGATTCTAATTGGGTTAATTTTCTAAAAAATATCATTCCAGCTTACTACTTCATCTTGATTTTATATATCTTAATTTTAAAAACACATAGCACTTAGACTGGAGAGAAGTTTAATCAAAGAAACAGAAAACATGAGTGTTGCCCTGCCCTGAATTACTGAAATCTCAAAAGAGTGCTTTAGATTTCTACTTACTTGCTTCCCCAATCACTCAGACAGTCAGGACACCAGAGATCCAGATGGACAGAGATGACAGAGTGCCAGCCTGCTGTCCTTGGGCTATCAAAAAGCAGGTCCAGTGTGCCCAGCCACGACCCTCTGAACTCACCTGAAGTGTGTTCAGCAGAAGAGAGCTGGGTTTGGCTCCTGCAGCTGGTGCAGCATCATTGCCACATCTTTGTAAGGCAAGATAAATGCCTGTGCAAGAAGAATTATACTCAGGTCTTAATGCCTACTTCCCACCACTCATCCAATGGGGAAAATACCAGTACTCTACAGCAGCTTGGGTTGTATTTACTGAAATGACTGGATTCAAGTCAATGGGACAATGCCCACAGTCCTGACATCCCAATTTCTTTTCCTTTTTTAAATCAAGCACTAGTGAAGGAACATACTTCAGACTCCTTTTTGACACTGCTGGGAAGCAGGTGAGCTTGGAGCATCGTTTCACAGAGATCTCTCGCAGAGAGCAACCCCTGTCAAAATATTGGTTTTCAACATCTTTTATCTTTTAGAACAATTCAGAGGAAACATTGCACCTGTGAGTAACAAAACCACTACCAATTACACAGAGTCTGCACTTTCACCTGCTGACCTGTATTGTACAGACTTCAGTCCCTGAGCAATTCTTTCTAAGCTGAGTCACTGGTTTGTTTTGTACAGCTACACAGATGTGATCACTGTATGTGAATACCTCTCCAGAAGTCCATCCATTTCAGAAGGAGATAGTCTTTAAAATAAATTATTTTTAAATATGCAGTAATAGCTCAGAATCGATTACAGATTGACTTAAGATCTTTAAGATGAATTGAAGGCTTCTTATTAATGTAATAGACTATGGATAATATCCTGAGGGTGCTCAAACCAGGCCCACGTATTTTAAAAGCCTAAGCACACGGCTTGTTTTTTAAAAGTGATGAACCTTTAGCAACTTGCAATGATTTCAAAGCTCAAGATTTTTTTAAAAAAGTAAGGTATATAATTTAAACATCTAAACACAAGCTTACTGGAATTTACAAAGAAAATTCTAATAAATACCTATGTAATTAACTTACAGGCCTTGGGCAGTACCACTGGAAGAATCTCACTACAGATGTTTCATTTACATAGTGGTAGCTGTAATCTATTGAGGTTTCTTAATGCACCAGAAAAAACTCATACACTTATCCCAACACACTTCATTAGCATCTCAAATTCATGTTACCACAACTCGGATATCCTTATGCACACTCTCAGCCCATAGCCAGGTAATCCCATGGAGTTCAAACCTCTTACACCTTACACTGAGATTTAAGGTAGATTATGTGGCTGGGCTTTCACTGTTGTACCTCAGCTGATGCAAGGTCATTTATTAAGCTTTAATAAACTGATTACAAGTCTGAGCCCTAAGTTTCTCCGGAAGATTGCAGCACTTACTGAGAGTCATGGAGTTACAATCACTTAAGAAGTTACCACTTACCAACCCTTCTGTGTGGATACTTATATGAAGCATCCCTAGAGGTGGTTTAAATCAATTTTACTTCCAATTAGTCATTCCACACTCAGTTGAGTCTGTATCATATACAATATAATTTCAGCCTGCATCATTGAACACCATGCAGTTGCCCTTAAAAATACATCTGACTCAGATAGGTTTCATTTCCATAAGTAAGCATTCAAATGCAAATTAAACTGATGTAACTAGTTTTTTAAAAACATACAGTTGTGCATGGAAAAACAGGAATACATTTAAACACATCTGTGTCTTTTTACTCACTCTTAAATAAAGTAAATTTTAGACTATATTTAGAGTATGTTGGATAGTAGAGCTCTAAAATATCTGTTTCACATAGCTTTTTGGATCTTTAAGGATCACCAATGATAATATTTATTAAAGAGTCAAAGAGCAACTATACACATTATTCTTTTTATGGTATTATTTTATATACAACTTTATAGGTAAACCTTCATTATACTGATATAGGATATGAAAGCTAATCTAGCAAAGAAATGTTGAATCAAATTTAAATATCCTCCAGAAACTGCCCATTAGTGATTTGCTGTAAGATTTGTATATAACATGCCATTCCATGATTTCATAGAATCACAGAATCATTTAGGTTGGAAAAGACCTTTAATATTATCAAGTCCCACAATTAATCCAGGTGCAAAAACACCACTAAACTACATCCCAAAGCACCAATTGTCCACATTTTTTAAACCCTCCAGGGATCGTGATTTCACCACTTCTTTGGACTCCCTGTCCCAGTGCTTGACAGCCCTTCATAAAGAAGCTTTTCCTTGTATCTAACCCTAACCTGCCTTGTGCAATTTGAGGCCATTTCATCTTCTCATTTGTTACCTGGGAGAAGGGACCAATCCCCACCTGGCCACAACCTCCTTCAGGTATCTTCTTGTTAGTGAATTTACATCTATTATTGTTCCAGAAGGAAAAGACTAAACTTAGAGAAAATGTAGGCAAATCCATGACCTTCAAAAGAAATGGGAACATCTGCTCGTTTCTTTTATTAGCTGCAAAACTAGAAACATGAAGAGAATTTGGTATGAAGAACTGTCTAATGCTTGTATATAAACTATCAAAATACAGTGTCAGTGGCTCCTGGCAGCACTCCTCAGCAGGATGCTGCAGTGAGCACTGGCAAGAAAAGGCCCGTAAGGAAGTAGATGAAAACTGTTTTCTATTGAGCACCTGTTTAAACAGCAACTGATGCTTTATCAACACAAATGGCCAGAGTGAAAGCTGAAGCTCCCTAGTAGCATCCAAATGCTGCCAAAGGGTAAATGTCAGATTGTCTTTGGTATACTAAAAATCATTACCAAACAAAAATCATTGTCATTTAAAAACCTTACTCAGGTGGAAAGGAAGAATGACAGAAGTCTGCACACTAAATTATATATGCCCAATTCTTTTCAGAATCAAGGCATAAAGTTACAGATTTAGAAAGTCTTCAGATTTTATAATGTTTAAACAAGATTTTGAGCTTTTAATCTGTTGAACCTAATCCTGTATCTTTAGGGGCCATAATGATGAACTGCAACTGAGTTTACCATTTGGAAATTATTTTAAATGTTATCTAATCACTAAAGACTATAATAGAGCAGCACATATTTCATTATGCTATTCTAGATCCACATTGAGAGGATGCCAAGCAAAGACTGCCTGCTTTATCAGAAAAAGCAGAACACCTCCTGGATTTTGGCAGAAGATCAGTCCAGAGTTCTTGGAGTACAAAAGTATTTGCAAAGTATCTGCAGGAATCCTACAGACTGCAGATTAAAAAGCCTGACTTTCTCAACTCTCCAGAATCCAGTAAACATTTTGCATGCTAGTAAAAGAGGAACCAAAATGTGTGTATTATGTAAATAACTTCTATATCTCCTTCAGCTCTGTGGACACTTACATCTCTTGTTTGGGTCAATATTTCATTATTCTACGAAATTAGAACCCAAAAGGTTAACACAAAATTGGAGGATTTCTAGAATCCATGTGGAATCGTCTGTGATTCCAGGACATATAATACTGGTGAGGATATGACACAGAGCACATAGAAAAGGAACAGCTTGCTTTGTGCCTGCACAGCCTGTACCTGTCACTCCAGTGTGTGGAGACCTATGAAAAATGTTATTTTTACAAATTATTCAGGAGCCTTGTTTCGGCACTGTCAGAGTTTGCAAAGTAGATGTCCCAAATTTCTGAACACTTAAATGCAGTTATATGACATTAAAAACAGACTCTGTGTGCGAGAGGAGTGCACAGGCTGCAGTGGCATCAGCAGCAGGGAGCTGTCATTCCCCCCCTGCTGCAGAACACGTCAGGGAGTCAGGGCACGGGAAAATGAGTACTGATGAATCTATGCAACACTTCCTTGAAGTGATGGCAAGTTAACACGCAGGTCCAATCAAAGCTTTCAGCACGCGAAAACAAAATCAAAGCAGGGCCCTTCAGGGACTAAATATAGCTCCAAACCTAAACTTTCTGAGAAATGTTAAGAAAAAATGAAATGTACAAGAAAATTGACTTATCCTAATAGAGAGTCTAGAGATACATCTGATCTTTGGACACCTGCCTATCAAGCCACATCTTAACCAACTGCCTCCAGTGGTTTAGTTCCTATTTTTCACTTCTCCTTAATATGGCTATTACCATAACTACTTTCAATTTAAATCTAGCAGTACAAGCCATAGTCTGATGCTATTAAAAAACTGTATTAAACAGGATTACGTACTAGATGATGCTACACACCCCAAAAGCATTTGCTGGGAAACTGTGACATTATATCTTTGCAAACACTGTAGCATGTGCTGTGTATAGATATATACATTCCTGTGCTCCTATGCAAGCATACACTCTGCCATGGCTCATGTATATATAAATGGATGAGTATTCACACTGTAAAAGAAAAGGACAATGTGTTTGATCTGTAAGCAAAATAGCAACAGATCAAATCAAGGAAAAGTGAACGAAGAAAACAAATAGATCTGCAGTGCAGACACATCACTTCACACTTGGAAAGCACTAAATTAGGCTGCAGCTTCATTTCTTAAAACAATGAGGAGCAGGTGGAAGAGCTTTGCAGCAGAACCCCCACTGCTGTCCCAGCTCTGGCTGCAGCACAGCAGGAGGGTTGTTCCTCACCACTGAGAGCTTTCCCTCCCCTTCTTTCACAACCTGCACCCCTGGGACCACGCGCCTGCGGGCTTGGTGTTGGATTGGGTCTGGCATTTCTTCTGCCAGGCCTGCTCTGTTCTGATAGGCACCAGACTGCTGCTGCAGCTGTAGCTGAGGTCTCAGGACATTGTGCACATATGACCAGATTGATGATAACAACTGTAAGAGGAAGGAGGAAAAGGAAGAGAATAGAAATCAATGACTTACTGTACCAAGAAAGAACCAATTATTCAGCAAATCTGCTCTTGCTAATTCTGTCACACAACCTCATTCATTAAAGTTCCATCATTATTTGAATTAACTGTTGCTGTCACAGCAATAATATTCACAATCAGACATTCACATACTGCAACTACATAGCTTCTATTAGACCCAATTTAGTGATACCACCTGCAACTAATGACCTGGTTTGTAGTTTAATTATAGTGCTTACTAGATAATTTATTAGACAGCAATAAAGTTCAGATTTACCTCTCCTGCAATGCTGCTGCATTATTAGATGTATACATGAAGCTGCATTTTGTTCTCAATTACACATGTATAAATTTTAAGAAACTCTACAGAAGTTAAAAGTTATTTTAAATTGACACGCAGCTACTTCGCATTTGAAAATCTGTAACAAAGCACAGTTCTGTTCCATGTATGTGCATTACTTACAGCACTCCAGGTGGTTACTTTGATAATGATACAGAACATTTCTGTACTGTTGAAATAAATACCAGTCCTGTTACAGAAAGTGCTTTTATAATAAGAAATTAAATGAACCAAACATTTAGTGCAGAAAGTAGCAGACAATTTCTGCTATATAGTCTAAGATGATTAACTAAAAAGGAAAACTGCTCTCAAAAAGGTAAATTTAATTTGCTTCAAAACCAACTCAGTGAAATATTAGGAAGCAGAAGCGACTGTATAAATATCTGAGATCAATTAACAGAGCTCACAGCAAAAATAGGATAGCTTTTTCCAAGTAGATAAGAATAAAAGCAAAAAAAAATATTAAATCACAAGGTAAACTAATGTTTTATTTATCATTTTAAAATATTATATGGTTTAGTTCTACATAGGACTACAAGGCTAGACAGGACCCAAACTTCAAAATTTTTAAAGCCTGAACCTGGACAAACTCAGTACTAAAAGATACAACTTCTTTTTTTTAATTTTTTTTAATATAGTATAGCAGTGGAATTTTATAGTTGCTTTGATCACATATAAGCATCTAGTACCACTCTTTCACATACCTGCCTTTTAACTAATCAGTGGCATTTAGTAATGAAGACTGTCATTCTGCTCACATCTCAGTGGTGAAGGTTGAGCAGGTGAACTACTGTGAAAGCAAGGGAAATACTGCATTAGCCTTGTAACCTCTCTTTGGGATATCTGGCTTGGGAATGCCATAGAAAATCTGCTTCACTTCTCTATCACTTCTCTTTCAGTGAAACCGTTAAATTTCATTGTGGAGAGACTTACACTGGGGAGGCCACCTTCTATGTGATTCTTAAATAATTCTGGCCTGTCCAATGGCACACCCCATCATACAAAACAGATTCATATCTTCAGAGATTTTGCAAAATGTGGGCTCTGTTCTTAGGGATGCAGGTCTTGAGTAGACGCAGATTACGTAAACCCAAATTACTGAATTTCCCAGTGCATATACCCCATCTACAAAAAGGAGGCACTAATGTTTCTTTCATCTCCTGCTAATACTTGTACATTTAGACTGCAAATCCATTCAGTCACAATGGTTTCTTGGTTCACTTCTGTAACAGACAAGGTACTAACTGATGGTGGAACAGAAAGATGCCACCAGTATAAAAGAATCTAATTACAAAAACATTAAAATGGGTTGTTCTGAATGCTGCATGACATTTTTTAACATTGAGAAAACAGAATAAAATACACTAATTTTAAAACTGTAGTTTTTTTAAAACATTACATATTCTTTCCTACATTTTTCTTTTAGCTCTTAACTTCAGTTCTTAATGAACAAGAGTGTTTTGGCTAGAACACCCCATGAGGTCTCAAAGCCCACAGCAGTTTCCATCATATCAGTAACTTCAGCCCAAGCTTTGAAACTTCTGTCAGCAGAATTACTTTGAAGTTGTTGGATTTCTGCAAGAAGCATGGTTTTGACCTAAAACTGGAAACTTTTAGAAAGGATACGATGAAGAAAAATCCAAATGGCATCCAACCTGTGCCCTAGTCCTTGAAAGTTGAGTTTTATTTCTCAAACATTATCTTTCCTTTGAAGTTGGCTTTCTCTTCAAACTAGAGTGCCTTCAAATGGTCTCTGTGTCTGCCCACACAGCTGGCAAAGGGCTGACTGCCAGTTTAAGGTGTTACCTCTACACAGATTTTTATTCCACAGCATCCTTTATGTATTGAAGTAGCAGTAAGGCCATGGACAAAACAGAAGGAAAGGAAAATTACAGAAAAGAGAATTCTAAAATACTTTGAGGAGGGCAGGGGAGTAGAAGGAAGTATGTAGGTATGAACACATTAACACAAACACACAAAATCAATACAAACCAATATACATTTCAAAGCTGTAGCTGATGGGAAAACAAGAAGATTTCTGTCCTGAGGTTTTAAGTCAGTTGCTCAAGAGCTAGGGGCTCTTTGCCAAGTCAGATCTGAGTTTATATTTCTGATATATACAAAAGTTCAGAAGCCAAGCTGATCAGCAGAAGAAACATCTGCCACACACACATCTTCTGTCTGCATAGTCCCCATGTCAAACTCCCTACCTTTTTAACCAAATTCCCAAAAACCTCCCATGCGAATGCCACTTCTTGATGTCATATAACAGTGAAAGGAGACTTAATTTTTTAAAAAGTAGATGAGAAAGAAAGAGAGAAAGAAGTGTGTAAGGAGGAGAATGAAACAGTTTGTTTTCACCTTTTAGTATCACTCACCCATACCATCTGACTGAAAAAATGGCAAGGAGGGCACTCACAGACCACTACACACCGCACTTGTCAACAAACAGCCAAGTAGTCAAGAAAACCATGCCTGTCTTATCTGTCTTGCATTTATATGCTGATTGTCTGTGTGAAGCGACCACATTGCTTTAGTAGGCTCCAGTCACCAATGACCTGTGTCAAATCAGTTACAAAACAGCAATGATCAAGATATTATTGGTCTTTCTTTCCACACTGAAGTCAAATTCTTGCATCTTCTTTACTAAACTCCCCCACATCCTGCTACCTCCTCCTTTAGGCTGCCAATTTATGGCATTTGTCACAGACAGAAAGCACACATTTGGAAATAACATGCCTGGAAAAAGCTGAATAAAGCTGAAAGAGTTGCTCCACTATATCAAAACAGTGATACCAACAAATGATATAGGACGAATTAAAAGTGCATAGAAAGAAAGCAGCATCTTCCCATCACTGCCCCATTGGCATGTCCTTTACCAAGTCTCTGAGTTCTTTCAAACCTCTCTTAAAAGTACAAGAAAGATTTTGACAATGACACCCATCACCTTCGATACTGCACTGAGCCCAGTTCCAATTTCCTGCAGCATTCCAGCAGACCTCAGAAATATTACTGTTTACTGCCTCAGGCTAAACCAAATTACAGAATCTCTTGGTTTCAATTTCCTATTCCACCAAAAGCCCCCAGAGCCACAGCTGTCACTGGACTTCCCAGTAATATCCATATGCAGGGTTAATATAAAGGGACAGTTAATACCCTTTCATTCATTTTTAACCTATCTGCAGTTTAAGCTTCACACAAAGAGGCAAAACCAAGAAATACAGTCAAGTTCCACAAATTGAGTTAGAATTTGTTATCTGAAATATTTTGGTAATACAGAGATATCAATGACAAAAATATGTCAGCTTTCAAGATAAACAGGGAAAATAATTCAAGTAAGAAACCAAGATAAGCTTGGGCAGCTTTGGGTTTTTTGGCACCAGTCTGTTGAGACACACACAAGCTGTATTTGGGCTACTTAAATATAAGACATTGGTTACTTTTAATACATCATATATCTATAGTTTTTGTATTTCTAGCAGCTTTTCTTTTGGTCCGAACTGTTGGATTTGTTGTCATCTAAAACAGAAAGCTATTTAGTCATAAAAACTTGTAACAACAGCAGCAAAGACCCTCTGTGACTATTGCATAAAATCTCTATCTTGATTTGAGCCATATTGAATTTAACTATTTTAATGACAACTGCTCTCACCAGGAGGTCACGTAATAACATTTCTCAGTCTGTAGGGAGAGACCACAGCTGAACTGAGACATCACCACCAATACAGTTTTCTGCTTCTCTGCTTCATGCTTTAAGGAAGCATCTTCTTTCACACAGCTCTACCTGTTAAATATTGTGCAAAGATGCCTCTCATTTGACTGAAAAAATATACAGCATAAGGCAGGCCTGCACTACAAAATCACTGCTTTTAATTGAAGTTACTGGGTACCTCTTCAGAGGTTTGATTGTTTTAATTCAGCCACTAGTTTTTATTCCCCCATAAAACAGACCAAGTCAAGCACAAAGCAACTGTGTAACCCATTGTATTCTGCACGTTTCAGTGAGTTCAATAAAAGGACTCTGGCAAGCAAACTTATCAATACCTCAGCAAATCTGGAAGACCACCACCAAAGGCAGCAGCCCTTTTTCTTTTCCAGTTTTGTACATAAGTGCAATGTCATGGATCCAACAGATGTGCATGTGCTTACGAGTCACACAGAGCAATGGCTGGACCACTCTAAGCAAGAACGGGACTGGGTTTGTGCTCCCAGCCTATTCATGTTTTTAATCTCATTTTTCAAAAATTATCCTTTCCTACCTCTCCTCTGAAACTTGAAACAAACAAGTGTGCTTTTGCAACTCTTGCCTGTACCATAACCAAAAAACTACACCCAAAACTCCAAACTAGAACATTACTTACTGCCAAGCTCTGAACAAACACAGAAACAATGACAGTAGATACATAATGATTGCTATTTTCTAGTCAGATCCTTCATACTAGATATCTGCCAAAAGCTACTTTATTTGCAAAGCTTAAAATTCTTGCAAAGCCAAAAGCACTTTGGAGACTTCCTACCTCTCTGAGTATTGGATTACACTATATGCACTCAACTGACTGACAAATGAAAAAACAAAAGAATATTATTTTTGCTTGAGTAAGATAAAAAGCACATATAGTAAATATTTCTGAATAACCATCCCAAGGAATTGGAGTAGTAAGTGAAGTCTCACCTTCAGCTCTTGTACAGAGGCTTGGGAGTATCCCTAATCCTTCCCAGAGCAGAAGAAAGCACGAGCACTGGAAAGACCTGGCATCAAGTGCTGGCTCTAATGATTTCAGATGAGTCAACATTTGACCCAACATTGAATGTGGGAGACTTATTTTGTAAGCAAATATCAAACAGCACAAAGCAACTGAAGAAATGTGGCTTCAGAATGTGACTGCTGACAATCAACCTCCTGAGCCTGCAGAACCCTCCAGAGTGGTGAAACAGAGACACTGGCTGCAGCAGAAAGGCACAAATGCTACAGGCTGGCTCCTGCTTCAACACAACAAATGTTTGGGGTTTACTCCTTATTACTGCTACTCTCATTTTAAATCCTTCTGGTAGATTTCCCTTTAGGTGTCTTCCTTCTATATTGTGAATGGAAGCATATAAAGAGTTTAACTTATACTTTCAATTTCTGATTTTAATTTCTAATGGTCCTTCATTGCCTCTTGGATGTCAGGCATAGTATAAGATACTGTGCAATCTGCATCAGTGTGTCCAGGTTCTGCCCATCTCAGCACACCACAGATCTCTCCCAGACATACCTAACGCAGGATGCAATTTATTTCAAAACATTTTAAATTACCATACTTGTTTGTTTGTCTTCCTATCCTTTACCTCTGTTCCACTCATTCCTGGTGAACTAGCTCAGTTGGTTAGAGCAGGGAGCCAGTAATGCCAAGGAACACACGGAACACACAAGGCAGGATTGCTAAGCTGTGACTTCAAAAGCTGATTTAATATCCTTAAGGTACACCCTGTGCATACCTAGATTTCAAAAGACTAATGAGATGGAACAAATAAGGTTGATCATAGCAAAAGCTGGAAATTATTCCAAGTGAGGATATCTTGAGTAAGGTGCCAGCCAGAGTTCAGACATCATGCTGCCACAAGCCCTGGGTCAGCACTTCACCTCTCTCTGTGTCAGTGCAGCAAATAGCTTAAATGAATTGCATCTCAGAGGGCACACAGCTGTGTAAATCTGCACCCTCTGGGCATGGAGTGCTTACAGCAGTGAATACCTGGAGTAAAACAGAGGTGCCTGAAGCACACAGGGGAATGAGCTATACCTTTGTTTGACCTGAGATACTACTCAGTGCAACTGAAGATCAGAGAGCTCAGGTTTTACCAAACAAGAAACACATTTGACTTGGAGTGCATTATTCAGAATGTCATGGTACTCATTAAGTGTAAATCTACAGTAATTCTATAACAGAAGCTGGAATAACACCGGTTTAAAAAAGGTGAGATTTAGAAAAGAATTAGGCAGTCTCCTTTGTTTGTTTTGCATGGACTAATTAACAATAATTACAATCTGCACTAATGAGGCGGGTGTTACCTAAGTGTAAGCAGCAAAAAAACAAACTCCTAAGCAATTCCCTGCCTAAACATTAGGTCTTCCTCAAACTTAAAGATACATTCCATACCAATTTATTTTAATTACCCATAAACAACAGGGGGAAAACCACTCACATCTTAGTCATTTAAGTTCAAATTTCACTAGTACATGGATGAGTTACAAAGACCTCCATAACACAGCTCAGGATGGAAATTTTGAGAAGCTGTTGAATCTAATGATGCAATAGAGAGATTAAATTTACCTCACAAACCATTCAAATCTGGACACAGACAGATGGAGGAAATATATCAAATCTTTGGTATTTCAGGGGGAAAATTTTAATAGTGAAAATATGATTACAATATCAATTTTGAAAATATGAAATCTCTGAAGACTGACTTCCTTAGTCCACAAAGGTCTCAAATGCAACTGCTGAAGGACTGATGCTACAATTTAATTGTGCAGATATTCCGAATTTATATATTACCAATGTTTCTACCCAGCTGCTTTGTACCCCATGAAAAAAAGGCCGAGCTTTGTTGTCCATCTGTAGGACCTGGCTTCAAGTGCTGGCTCCAATTCCACTCCTTTCTGAGACTCTGGGAAAACAATTTAACTCCTAATGGCCCAGTACTAATGCTGACTAATCCTGCACAAACCCTCTGATCTCTCACCATTCAACTCATGAATTCTTTTGGAGCATGCAAGTTAACCTGACACTACTTTCTGCTCACCCACTGGGATTGCAAAAAATTCACTAAACAGTCTCCTGTCTCCTCCCAAGAGCAAGTCTTGAGCAGGCACAGAGTCACAGCCTCAGCTCTACCCAAGAGCCCTTCCCCTGTCCCTGGAAAGACTTGGAAGCCAGCAGACAGCATGTTGCCCTGGCTGCTCCATCACCCAGGAACACATTTGGGCAAACCAGGAGCTGGAGCCAACTGCAGGTGACCCTAGCATAAAACAGGCTCCTGTCTTCTTCAAATATTGTTGTTTTAATCTCCCGCTTCACACTGTGAACCTAAAATTACTTTACTTCATCCTCTGGATGGCCATGATCTGTGTTATTTAATGAATGGGAACTATATATCCTAGTCTACAAATCTGTAACACTACCCTGCTTCTTGTCACTTCATACAAAGGGATACAGAGCCAAGAAAAAGTAAGCAAAATTCCTATCCCATCTCTCCACTTCTTCAGCTACTCCGAATATTAGCTCTGAAGAAGTTCATATAGATAACACACACGCACACAAGTTAAAAACCTGTGCTTTTACCTTCTGCTTGAATTTGTCTTGCTTCCATTTCCAGCCAAATGTTCTTGCCAGGTCTTTGACAACAGAATTGAAGATCCTTCTACTCTCAAAAATTATTCCCTGTGTGGGTAATTGTAGTTGTCACACCATTCACAAACCTTCTAAATGCTCACTTCTACCATAATAATTTAACAAATAAAATTAGCCAGGTTCATCTTTTTCAAAGTAGGTATTTGGAGGCAAAAATTGACTTCTCCATATTAAAAACAGGGAGGAAGAATCCCAACATTTTGGAAGAGATGCTTGAAGATTTTTTTTAATTACTTTGAAAAAACTTATGGTTGCCTTTTTTTCTTTTTTCTGCAGTTGCGTTTTTCCTCTTTTCCCACATCCTCTCATTCCTTGTAGTGAAATCAAAAAGCAGGAGACAGATAGATGGAAATGGCATTTAAAATTCAAACACTTAATTATAAACCCATAAGATTTAAAACTTTCTATTGAATTTTTCAAACTTTTAATAGTACAAAAACTTGAAGCATGAAAGGGTTGCTTTTCTCCTTGTTAAAGCAGCTCTGTATCTGGGCAAGTTACAGTCTCACATTAAAATTATACTCTTGAAATTAAAATATATGAACATATATTTTTGAAGGCATATTCTCCTTTACTACCCAGCCTCTGAAATGCACTTTGCCTCCTTTCTTTTCTTAATTTTCCTTCTATTTTCATTGCTTCTGAGGTTTGACTCTAAGTTCTTCTGCAGTTTTAAGACACTCAGAAAAACATTCAAATGCCACTGAAGGATAAATGTATACAGAAAAACAATCATGAGCACTATAAATTTATTACTTCTAGCTGTATAACAAGATGACCTTATTTGCAACATATCATATTCATTGGCTGTTACACAGTGTCCTTTGAAATCTGTTAATTCTGCAGTAATGTCTCAATAATATCAAACTGTGTATATTACAAAGCATATATATTATCTCATGTATTGAAATAACTTCTCATTAGAGCATTTCCTAACTCCTACATCCCCATTTGACAAACATTTAAACAATTTTTACCTCATATTTTAAAGTATGGCTGACAAATGCAGAAGATGAATACTTCCAGGAAAACAGGGGAATAGCAATGAGTGTACTTCTTATCTATGACACTGCATTTTTCTGTTTTCATTGTTCACAGTGCTAATACAGTGCTGCTTCAAAATGCAGCTACTGATAGATGCAAATCACTAATAATGGCACATTCTTCTTTTCATCTCCTCCCTTAAATCCGAGTATTTTTAAAAGCAAACTATACTTTAAATATGAGCAGTATCAGAAAGCCAATCAGGAAAAGAAATCTAGGTTTTATTTTTCCTGTTTCCTCACCCAGAAAAATTGCCAAATATATAAATAAATGATTGATTAAATCAATTAATTAATTAATAAAATCACTTTCCTGGTATCAGTTACAGGAATAAGTCAGCTTGGTTTTCCAATCAAAATGAAATTTTAAGAACAGAAAGTAGAGGGAGGGAATAAATATGAAGCCCACAAGTAATCACTGAGGTCACCTTCTGAACCACACACTGATTTTTCTGACAACAAACCTACTCTAATCTAGAATAGAGGTTGACAATGATGTTCCTGTGGTCACAATAGTCCATAGTATCAGACAAATTAGTGTTTCTTTTATTCATAATGTCCTTGTGTTTTGCTGTCCAAAGTCACTCAGGTGAATTTACTGAATATATTTTCACAACAGTAGATCAATTGGAAAAGCTTAGGAGCACATAATTATTCCATATCATTGCATTTTACTGCTGTGATAGGATAAACTTATCCAATGGGGGAAAAAAAAGATCCATTTCAGAGCACAGAAGGTTTATTTCTTTCTATTTCTGTCCTTTTTTTTTCCCCTAAATGTCCCTGGCTTTTATACTTTCATAAGTAAAATGATTCACTGCAGGAAATGAAGCGTTAGTGCGGCTTCACGACATTTTGAAGCTACAGCTGTTTCAATAACAAGAGTTTTAGCCCTGAATGTACTAGTAGCACTTGGAGCTGAAAGCATCTATTGAGTGAGGAAGGGCTTGACCCTTTGCTCAGTGACTTCAAAGTTGTGAGTCATATGGCCCGAAAAGAATCCCTAAAGTCTTTAGAAATAACAGTGTAACATAACCATTGTGCTACAAATGGCTTCTGTAAAAAGCACATTTATCATTATGCACCAAACTATATAAATGAGACTGAAAATTTAACCACACTTTTCAAAGGCTAAATGCAAAGAAATGGAAAGCTGCAGGCCTGGACAGCTCAGTCTCCCTGATCCGAGAGGAGCTGGTTTAGTCCCCACTGCCATCTGCAGCACAGGTGGGCTCTGGGCTGTGCTCTCCTCTCTAGAACATAATTTGGTAACATCTACATAAATTGCTTTGTCAAAGGAGAACATTTAGGAATCACAATTACTGACAACTGTGTTGTCTTAATCTTCTTCAGCAAAGATTGCTTCATTTACCAGTTAATGAATACTCTTGTCTCGTAACAAACCTTTTCTCATAGCTTCAGTGGGAGCTTCCATCTCTCAGGAGCCTCAGCCAGGGTCAGTAGGCAATGAATGAGACTCTGAAAAGGAAGGGAATACCTGCAGGTGTTGCTGATCAACTGTACCAGAGGTAACAGCTACTATGAGCACAATCTTATGTCCAAGATAATGAAAGTAGAAGGGGGAAATATATTTTAACTACCTGCATAAAATATAATTCTTCTCCATAAACAAAACCAGAGAGAACATATATAAAAAATTTTAAAAGAGGGAACTAGGGGAAGAGTTGCAAAAATCAATTATCTAGAAAAAAATTAGTAATATTGGTTCCAGTGAAGGAAATGGGAAATAACTGGAAAGGAGACAAAACAAAGGAGAAAAATACTGCAAGCAGCAATATCAAAGACAGGAAAACTGCTATGAAACAAGACAAAGGAGACCCTGGGGAAGAAAGGATGGGAATCAATTCTTACTCAACCCAAGTGCTGTGAACATTACATATTGGTCTAAATAGACAGTACCAATGTTTAGAAAAGTATTTATATAAGAAATATATAAAGAATTTATATAAGAAATTAATCAACAAACATTCTTCCATCCTGTGAGTAATTTATGATTTATGTAATATCTTCACTAGAAACCTAAACAGTTAAAACAGGTATCTGTGGATGGCACAGCATCCCTGAGGCTGGACACTGAAATGACCTGGGAAAAAGTCCTAACTTGAAGCAAGAGAAAAGATTCCATCAATACAACAAAGGAAAGCCACTGTAATGAAATGCACTTTGGAAAGATTCAATGAATTCACAATCAGCCCTGACTCCTCAGGAAAAGACATCATCTCTTTATGGCTACGGGCAGCTTGATTAAAATCTTTTGCTCACTATTATAGGAAAGATGCACTTTGATCTGTGAACCAAGTTCCTTTCCAGTCAAGAGGCATTGGTTAACTGTATCCTGAAATACTTTAGTTCTAAGAGAACTTGAGTAATTCATGATTCTTCTAAGATACAGAGGAATGAATACTAAAGAATACAACAAAAACTCTGTCTTCCTTTAGATGGGTTTTTTAATTCAACAAATACACTCCAAGAAAAAAAGTGATAAAGGTGAATCTGATGTGAAAAGAGAAAGACCTATTTTGCAAATAGGCTATGAATAATAAAATGTTCCCTAAAAGAACTGGCTTGCCAGACATGCAAGGGGCAGATGAAATTGTCTGATGACAGCCCATCCTTAATTTTCCTGCCTGCAGCAGAAAGGGTTAAGTACATTAGGGTTTTTCCTATTCAAAACTCTGTGCAACCTATTTCCTTACCCAGAACATCTCATGCATTGTGTTAGAGCACAATGAAACTATTCAGAAATTCTTGTGATTCATTTGTTTTCTGTCATTGGTTTTAGTCTGCTGGCTAGGAAAGTGTTACTGTGGAATAACCCAAGTGCTCTGCTTAAAATTACTTCGGGTTTTTAATTCACCTCTTCTGGACTTAAGGTGACATCAGCTGAGGCAGAATCTGGCCTCTTCCACTTCTCACATCCTTAAAATAAATCTGTGAAATATGGTTTTATCACCCTTTTCCTCAGATATAGGAGCAATATTGGGTTAGATCATTCCTGTCAGAGAGTTGCTGAAGCCCAAAGCAATACAATGATTTTGTCCAGCTGAGAGATCAGGTCTATTGTTTGGTAAGGATTTAATAGGTGATAAAACTTCCCATTCTGGAAGGATGCTGCTGTCAAATGTGCATCAGCTTCTTCTGATTTAAACATCCATTTGCATCTGAAAAGATCCTAAATGATATGTGTGCTCTACATGCAATGCTTCACAGTAATCAAATAACAGGGCTAAGAATGACATGGATGCTTCAATGCTACACAGGAGTGCTTATGGCTACTGATACCACAGAGTTACCTATCTGTTATTAAAGATGACACAGAAAACCACTGCAAGCCCCCGTGCCCTCAGAAAGGCTGGGGGCATGGGCAGGGAAGTGTCTCATGGACAGGCAGCCTGTGGCTCCATCTCAGCTCACCAGGCCTGCAACTATGATCTCCTCAATCTTGCTCCTGGGTCAGGTATCCACATAAAGAATAATCTAAACTGTAGGGTCTGGCTTGGTTTATTTAGTATATGCCAGGAAAAAGAAGAAGCTTTCTACAAAAACAAAACTACAGAAGACAGAATTAATTCTTTCCAGGTTTGGATTCAGGCTGATCCAACAAGCCTAGCTTTTGGGAAGATGGAAAATTTGCTTACACTTGCCCTCAGGAAGGGAAAATTGTTATCAGAATGTTGGTTAAGCAAAATAAGGAGCTTGTGTCCAAATTGTTTCTCAGACTGCAGAAACCAAAGCTCTAAAAGATTATAGTATCTCCTTGCTGGAAGACAAAACTATGTTCTTTAATAAAAGATGCTGTTACAAAGAGGATTTTCTGCTACATACACACATCATTCCAATTTTGATGAAAGTCTCATAAATAAAATTAACAAAACTGTCTCTCTCCCTGACAGGTCATTTTTTATCATACCCAAATTTCTTAACAAGTAGCAATTACCAAGCCACATTGCCTGTAAGTGCACCCAACAGTCAGAGACTACAGGATGACATATTATACCCATGAATACTTCACAATTGAAATACCTTTTCCCTATGGGACTACATCACTGCTTGATTTAATTTTTCCTGACATTTGGCCTGGAGCTTCTTTAAAGAAATGAACTTAGGATGGCTTTGCTAACAGCAAAGGACAAACCATGGCTATATACTCAAATCCTACTTAAATCATGCACACTACCCTTTTAAAACACTGATCCTGCATAAATTGTAGGACAGTCACTGGGATCTATTAGTCAGAGTTCATCTTCTACTGTTTGAGGATGAGCTATAGGTCCACATAAGCAGTACAAAAGGTCCAGCATAAATCATACAACTGTGAAGGAATAAACAGTTTCACCAGTGACAAATTTATCGATGTGGAAGGAGATATGCCAACTCGTCAGAATCCCTACCAGGGTTTTTTACAGCCTCAGTAGTTCTTACTATGAATCATCCATATTCTGGTTTAGATTGGTTTCTTTTTCCTTTTCCTCCACAATGTTTGCTTAAAAAATGGTACCTAAAAAGATTTCAAGAGAGAGAGGCAAATGGAGAACCTCTGTAAACTGAGGGAAAAGAGAAAGGTTAGGAATTAGAACACTACAGTGTTTCTAATAAATCTCCTGTCTGAAGAGCAGCCAAAAAAGTCTACATTCACTCCCCAATTAGGTTATATATTTCTCTTTAACGTTATGAAGCTGTTATTAATGTTATGAAGTTTTGTGTCTCTTCAAATATTAATGCCTATTTTAAGTGACACATTGATAAGTTCAGAGAAGGAAGTACTCTGGCTTTGACAGAGGCACAATAACACCATCTATGGAGTATTTTCAATGGTTTCATGAGCGTGTCTCAATCCTGTGCCTGAGAACCAAACTGTAGCCATGTGATCTCCACTTCTCTTGGAATCCTTAGTTTCAGTATTGAGGATTCAACATTGAATATTGAGTATTCAATATTCAGTATTTTCTCCTCATAAGGAGGAAAACTACCTAGTTTTAACTGTGTGAAGCTCTAAGAAATTACTTGTATTTTAATTAACTTATTGTCTCAAAAATAGATAGAAATGGTTCCCAAAGAAAAAAAGGAAAACTATGGAAAAAATGAAAATTAAGACTGAATTAGGCCTGGCCCCAGCCTCATTCCTCTGAGGACAGTTTTCTCTGAGCTCCACATCTTCACCTCAGAGTGGTATAACAATAAATGCTCCTCAACACAAACCCATCCAAGGCTGGCATTCCATCAAGACGTGAAGTAACTGCCTGTATCCGAACAGGAGCAGAAAGTATTTAATCCAGAAGCAGACTGGTCACCCAGGAAGCAGCGAAACACTGTGACAAGTCAAAGAAAGAGCAACTGTTTGTAGACACCATCACACTATATGCACTCTAGTGACACTCCTTGGACACTTTGAAGCACTTAATCTAAAGACAAGTTTTTCAGGCATTTTATAATCTGTTCCATACAATTACTTCTAAACTCAATTTTTTCTCATGCTCTTTTATTGTCCTCCCAATTCCCTTTTCGCTTTGCCCTCTGGAGCAGCTTGTCCACCTGAAGCACATCAGAACCCCATTTCTGGGTTAAAAATGGTTAATTCAGGATTAAATGTGGCAACAGTTGACCAACCTTTGAATACATGAATCTTTGAATAAGTGACTAAGTGTTTAAAAGCAGTTTAGATCTGTCCCATGAATAGCAAAACAGAGAAATTGGACACTTTCAAATGCCCACTATTCACATTTCTCATTCTTTCAAATGCACAGCCTGTTTGTTTGTAGAAACCATGGGACAGTATGCTCCAGGATTAGGCCTCAAGAATAATCTCTCCTTTTTCATGCATCTACAGGATTACTTATGTTCTTGTTATCAAGGTATCTTTTGTGCCCTGAGCAATCTTTTAAAACATGGAGAAACAATCACATGCAATCCCTGCTTATCACGCAGACCTTGGATTAAATGTTCTCACAGAAAACATGAAATTAAATTAATATAAACTACCACTAAGTAAAGAAATGGAAAGGTTTCTGAGATAGAAAGATTGCCTGAATGAACCGTTTTTCACACAGTGTTGGTGAATTTTGTGTGTTTTGAAAAAAAAAATTCTCCCCACCTTCAAAAATAAGTGAAAAAGTTTCAATTCAATCTTTGAAAATACTTCATTTTGAAAAGGCAAAAAGTGCCTTTTGAGTGTTTAGGTTTGCACAAAGAACCTAGTCTGAATCATACTTCTCAAGAACAAACAACAGCTCCTTCCAGTTCAAATGAACTGAATTCTTTTTTGAAAACTCAATTCTTTTTGCTGAGCTCTTACTCTCTATTCTGTCCTTCTGGCACACCTGATCCGTGTCTCCCTTTGCCCGTGTTACTCTCAATAACGATGATTTTCACTCTCCAGTACTGTAACTCAAGCTCTTCATCTTTCCCTAGGTTTCTTTTGCTTGGGGCAGTGAGAACTAAGATTATTTTAAGACCCACATTTTTTCCTAGGTATGTAGCAGACCCTTGGTGTGACCAAAGCAAGTCTTTCAGCTCTCTGCTTCCATCTCATATATTTAGGAGAGGATATCAGGAAGGGACAGTCCCTCCATCATAACTCCTCATGCTCAGTAGAACCATGACCTCATTAAAGGACCCAAATGATAATACTTCTGTGTCAGATTTTAAATTCAAACATGGTTTGGTTTGCAAAATGGTAAGCAAATTTCTTCCTTAACAACATTGTAAACCTTTTAAATCACGTATAAGCAGCAGAACAAACCTCTGCATTGCTAGGGCAGAATAAGATATTTTAGTGCCAACTCTGGTCCATTAGATTTTAATTGGCTCCAGCTGGCAGTCCCATAAACTATAACATTTTTTACCTGCAGCTGAGCAGCTGTCCACACAAAGTGAAGAAAAAAATTTCCTACCCAGGAAAAAGAAGAAAATAGGTTGCCTGTAACTTCTTCCTTACAGTCTACAAATACAGAACTAAGCACAGCCAGTGTACCTGACTAAACAGCTCCTTCAGAGTTCCTTTTTATCCAAAATCCAAATAACCACAAAACCTTAAATTCTGCAATGTATTTACACAAAGAGAATCAGTCATTCAAACACAACTCTTCAAGCAATCTGTATAACACTGTACAAATGAGAAAGTTAAATTTAACTCAGAAACTTAATATAAATTCAGAAACAGAAATGATATGGGGTTTTCCAACTCTCAGCCTTTGCTTTACCTGCCTGGCTAGATGCACTATGGGGCAGAACACCTCACTGCTTCTTGGGGGCAAACTTAACAGGCATTACAACTCAGACTGGGGAATTCATTGAAGTTTTCCCACTGAGGTAAAAAGGATTTAGTCACAGAAATTATGAATTGAATTCGTTCTGCCACAACAACAATGAAGTTCAATTTTACTGAAGTATAGACAACTGTCCACCTGTTGCCTACGTATGGGTAGTAGACAGACAGATACCAATTACAAACAGTTCACAAAAAATATAGCAGCTTGATTGAATTCTTCTCTCATTGCAGTGATTACAGAGTAACTAGCAAACCAAATGGAGATTCCAGATTTTCACTGACAAAGATGGCAATTTGGTCTGCTAGATTCCAACTGTATTGTCACCTTTACCTTTCCTTTATTTCCCTTTGAGAATGAACAAGGAGGGGAAAAAAACAACAGAATTTCAGTCTGAGCTGCAAATCAAGTCTTTTCAGCTAAAGAGTCTCACCTGTATTACTGCTAACGATGTTAGTAGCACACATGGTACTGTCTCCTGCAATCCACCCCTGAGGGGGGGTGGGAGCTGGACAAGCCTTTCAGAAACACCACAGCATTCCCCGGGGCCCCTGCTGAGCCCCCTCTCCACCACCAGCAGAACAAGAACAAGCCCGCTGAGGCACAAAGGCAGTGCCAAATGACCAGCACACAAAGAGCAGCAAAAACCCCCCTTTGCCAGCTGATACATGCAACACCTGTAAGAGGAATGCCACCAACTCCCCTTTAAAATCTTGAAACTCAAATGGGTGTTGTGTTGTCCCCCTGCTGAGCACACAAGCCCCATTCTCCTGCCTCCCTGCCCCTGCTCTTCTCCCACTGCCACAAAGGTCTGTTGAAGAACCAGGAACACCACACTGAAACATGAACACCTGCAGGGGTGTGCAGGCCTTCAGAGCTTGAAGTCTCAAAGATTTTCTCTGCTCAGGGAGCAGAGAGGATGTGAGGTTCAGCTTCCCACCCCGCTCAGATATGAGCAGCCTCACACTCTGGCATCCCTCCCCCCTACACACGTGCCAGCAGTAAAACAAACAGTCAGGGCTATTTAAAAAAATTACTCTAATGATGTAAATTAGACAAACATTAATAAACTCAGCAGGTTATTTCCCTACTGGAAAAACCACCATAGATCAGAACAGCTCTCACATTGGTGATTCATATTGTTACACAAGGCCTATGTCTGAAAATAAAAGTTCCACATGAGACTTGCATTGAAAACACCTTATCCATCAGGATCGCCTTTATTATTTCTGAAGTACAAAGAGGCCAATAAAAGAGCTGTATTAAAACAGGTCCCCTGTTACCAGAGTGCTGTGATTAAATGTTTGACTTACAGTTTGCTTTATTAAGCAAAGCAAACACCATCAGCTTTCCAGCTTCCTGAACTTTGAGTCATTTTTTAACATTAGGGCTGACCCAAACCTGCTCATGTCCTACAAACCTGGAAACTGTACATAAGGCAACCCTGAAGGTTATATTTTATCCTACTGTAAATTGTTAGCTTCCTGATTATATAGGGGTTAATTTACCATTAGGGGGATCTCTTAAAGCTACACAACAGAGAGACTGAAGAATCACAGGTCCTGCTCTTGATAAAGAAGGTTTATGCCAGACAGTTACTTCTCATTTTAAAAGAAATACATCATCTTATATTAAAATTTAATCAAAGAATTCTCAAATTCCTAATATTTTTGGTTAATGATATCATTTCTATATATCAAATAATATGTGATTCTCAAGAGAAGAACACTAAGGAACTACAGATTAACAGCCAAAAGACACCAAAGTACTTTTTCCTATCTCCATAATGGAGAAAAACTTGAGCATGAAGAGAAGCTCCTCAAACACCTGTAACAGAATCCAGATCAGTGGGACTATCAGCATGTCAGTGGTGGATGAGGCTCCCAAGCACCTACCAGCAGTGGTCTACCCTTCCAAGGCCTTCTCCAAATGTACTGGCACAGCTAATCCTGACTTGGGAGTTTTGATGACCATTTTAGCATTTAAGATCTCTCTTTCCCAACACTATCTTCCGTAATATCCTATTATGAGTGATTAATTCTATGCTAGAAACAAAATATGGAAGCAGACCAAATTACCACTCCAAAGACTGCTTTTAAATCTGATGGCGGCAACCAGCACGCAATGCTGAACATCCCTAGACTGTGTTACTTCACAAGCTGGATAACTTCAGACTGTTACAATGAGATCTTTACTGACTTGGTAAAAGAATTTTTGCCTCCTGCTTCCTTCACCTGTGGACTACTCTATTCAGATGTTTAAATTCAAAAACAGAATCTTATCCCAAGGTCTAAGAGAGATGATGCAGGCTCAGGTTTTACTGAATGCGTTGTCATCCAAATTTTTCCACCCCAAAGAGAGGAGAGCCTTCATGAGGAGTGTGGGGAACTTTGCACCAGAGACAGATTTTACAATAGAGCAGTTCATCAAGTGACAAATGAAAACAGTGCATGCTGTTCCTTCTGCCTGCAACTTGTAAGTACAAAATAAATTTTAGGTAGGTAACTTTGCCATTGTTCCTCACTTACAGTTTAGCTGTTCTGTTCCACTGTAGATTGTGAGGCCACAAAGGATTTAAGCATGTCATTTAATCATTCTCCAAAAGACAAGCTGAACAATGTCACATCTTTATCATTGCATATAGCATCACTTACCCTGATAACTGTAAAAGCAAGAATCACTGTTAAGCATTTAATCCTGTCAGACAGGGATATTAACCTGCTATTTTAGAAGCCATTGCCATCTGATCTGTAGTACTGACAATGATGGCTTCCCAAGGAACAATTCCTTCTGCCAAACTATTGAACAGTACAAATGGCTTTGATGGAAATGGAACTCTAGAGCTGGTCGAGAAAACTTTTGATGGAAATGGAAGTTATTTCAGTAAAGATAGTGTGGGAAGAAAAACAGGTTCTTTAAAACATTCATTAACTTCCTGTAGTACATAACAAGTTCATCTCTTTCCCTTATTTGTAAGTATACACACATATATTACTCACTTATCTGTGCCTAAAAGGAAAAAATTGAAGAATGACCTCATGCCACAGTAAATGTCCTAGCTAGGATCTCAACCCCAAAGTACACTTCAAGGGGGAGAAAGTGAACAAACTGAGGATTTTGAGTAACAGATTAGACATTTGCTTGAATAGTAGTGAGCTGAGACTAAGCATAACTGAAGGAAGCAACTGGATTCTGGATTCTGGGCAGAATACAGCCAAACCAGCTGGACTCAGTTGACAATGACTCTTTCAGACATGAGATGTTTCATTCATATTTCACACAATGGCTACATGAGTAATGAACAGATGGGTTTGCTATTCGCACCACTTAGTGGAGCATGAAACGATGCACTGACAGGTAGGAGAGAGAGTTCGACGCAGGTGTTGTAGTAACACTGTGACAGCACACAGTATGTCAGAATGCAGGGTGCAAAATACTTAACTAAATTGTATTCAGAGGCTATAAAATGAGAAGTATTCATAGCTAAAGTTTTTAAATTATTTTTCAGGCTCAAAGGGCAAAAATTATAATAAGCTATGACATTTTGGAGTGAACTCTGTAACTAATCCATTCAGGCCTGTATGTCCGTCTGTACTAGTGGAAGAGAGACAAGGATCATTCATGTATTTGTGCCCTCCAAGCCTGACTGCTGCAGCACACAGTGCATGGGACTGAAAGCTGGAGAGGTCTAACAGACTCCAGCTGGTGTAACAGGCAGCTGCCCAATTAGTAATGGGTTTGCTGTCTCACAGACACAGTGCTGCTCTGGACACTGTACTTGCTGATGAGAGTAAAAAAAAACACAAACAACCACCAGAGTTTTTATCTTCAAATCTATCCCACTATTTGACCCTCAACTGGAAACTCCAGGATTGAGTTTCTGCCATTGTATGATGATATCTGGGACTGGAAGTTGACTTGCCTTGTTAAGGTAACACGAAGAAAGCCAAAAGCACTGTTTAAAATCTAGCCAGTTTCATTTTGGTTTAAGTAAAATCATGCAGAATCTCTCTCAGAAGCTAAAAAATCTCAATTTCAAAATACATTTTGTATTCTTTTTAAGTCTCATGAATGACTTTTTAAGAATAATTCATTAATTTAGGATTTAAAGTTTTTAATATTTTAACAAGAAATGCATACCAGATTTCATTTCTTCCTAAAATATTTTAGTAAACTATTAACGTTTAATTATTAGTAACAAAATACAAAGTAAATTATTTTTTGTGTTATACTAAAAACAGTGCAGTTTTTTGCTGCAACTATCATAATGTGAATGAAATAAAAATAGCTTCTCTTCCATGAGGAAACCTGTCTCTGTGTGAGAAGCTTTGCTCAGGAGCAGTACATCTCATATGTCATTTGACCTCCCTGAACTTTTTCTCATATTTTTGGACAAACAACTTGCTAAAGAAAATACGTTGGAATTGACACACCTTCCATTTCCACTGTGTGAATGAATAGCAGCTCCAAGGCTCAACAGCCTTGCAGAGCTACTGTTAGTGAGACAGGGCTTGGATCTCATGTCTGTTGCTTCCAAACTTTATGGTCCAATAAAAAAGAACAGCTGTTAACTTGGAAAGATGAGATGTAATTAATGAGAGCTAAAGCCTGCTGGGGTGGAACACACACACACTTCCATGGAATCTGCACACAATCCTGGCTGAGCCCAGCTCCCTGGGATGTGGCCTTTGTGTCTTCTCCCAAAGAGGGCATCGGCAGGACTGTCCTGCAGCTCCAGCTCACAGCCTCTGCACTGACTGAGGAAGGAGACTGCCATCTACTGAGGCAACCCATCTATTGGCAAACAGGGAGTTAAAGCCATGAAGAGGGGATTCATGGTTAAGGCAAGGAGTTCAGAGAATTCCCACAGACATCAGCTGTTCACACTAACAAAGATTTAACGGGGAACAATAATTTTTTCTTCTCTTCCCTTCCCTTCCTCCCCAGCTACGTTCCCTTAGCCAACAAACTGATTTTCCACTGGGAATTGTTCATTCCATGTATACTTTTGCAACATCTAACCCCTGTAATCCTTTTGCTCTGAGGGACCGAGATTTCTGTGCCTGCTGTTTTGCTGCACTGAAGAAGTAAAGTAAAAAGGTGGAGTATCAGAAAAAGAAAACAGAGAAAAGGAGAGTGGAGTGTTGCAAAAAGGGAGGCTTTTGAGTGCTCAGAGTTCACCAAAACATTTATATGAAGCAGTCAGTGGAAAAGATCAGAGAAAAAGCAGTAAAACATATAGTGAATAAAAGAACATTGCCACAAACAGCTCATCCCCGCTGACTTTTAGGATAGAGCTAAATAAACCTGAGCACTTGAAAAGCATCTCAAAGCAAAGATCTCAGAGCAATTCCAAATATTAAGATTCCTTCTTGCACCAGGTGCTCCGCATGATCAGCTATAAATATCCGTAAGAGTCAACGATGTTCAGGATCTTGCAGGACCCAACTCTAAAGGATTAAAAGCCCCAAAACAATGCAATGACATACGAATTATTGCCTCAAATTTAACCAGAAAAAAACTAAGAAGTAAAATAATTATTTCAGAAGATGCTGAATGCTTCTAGGTTCCACTAATTTTCCTGGAAACCCAGAGAGTTCTTACAGCAAACATAAAGCTGAAAGATTCAGTCACGAATGCCTGTATGAATATACAGTTAATTACAGAAATAGCAAGTGCTGGGAATGCAGGGTGTCCAGAATGAAAAGCAGAGTTGTGGGTTTACATTAAGAAACTAGGTGGCTTATATAAGCACCTGGTTGTAGAAGAAATAAGCTCAAAATTTTGTCCATGTGATTTTCCAAATGTCATCCAGCAAGCCAATCTTAAAGCTGAGATGAGAATATCTGACATTTTATCCCTAACCAAAAATCCCATCCCATTCTTCTCACAGTGGAAAGTGAGACAAAGCAAGAGGGTAATTATTTTATCCTGGGATAACTCAATTCCATTTAGCTAACTCTGCCCTGATGGAAATAAAACTTTTCTGCTTTCCATCTTCCCGGGGCTGTTACAACAAGCATTATCGCATAATTTCAGCTGACTGCACCTGTTCTTGACAATGTCACTTCCCAACTGTGCAGAGATTTGGAAACGGTTATTAAACACTCATCAAAGAATAAAAACAGATTTGAATCTAAACGGACTGTGTTGGACTCCATGAAGAGAGACAGCTGGCAGAGCTGCACTGCACTGAAGCCTCCTGTCAGGCTCCACAAGGAATGTCACCCAGCTTCACTGGTGGCATATCGGCTGTAGTGGCAGCCTCCCACATTCCAGCCTATCTGCTCAAATCCATTCTCCATACATAGCAAGAGGCATCTTCTGTGGTTTCTTTACAATAGGCTGCTGAATATGGCTGTACTGAGAAGCACCTGAGAAAAATTCAATCCAGCTGGTTTGTTAAAAAAGTATCAATATCACTGTTCATTTTTAATCTTACTTTCTTTCAACTAGGACTACTCATTTTCACACATCATTCAAGACAGAAATGCCTGAAATTAAAGTAATTTCCTATACTGTAAACCCTCCAGGAATAAACAATTAGGCTCATGGGAAAGCCCGTATTTGCTTATTACAGTCAACAATTTAATTTGTTTCAATTGTCTCTTGCATAGACGCAGAGAGGCCACATTCACCCATCTCCCAGGGAGGTCCTGCCATTGGCTAGGTGCTTTTAAAAGCAGTCTGGGAAGTAGCTACAAACATGATGGGTCCGATTCCCACCAGCAAATTGTCTTACAGGCAAGTTCAAGAAGGCTCCAATACCCGGCTTGACTTGATTACAAAGCCATTACCATTTTTGTCTTGCTGTAGTCATGTGTATTTCCAGCCATCGCAAGCAGTGTCCTGCATGATTTGGAGCTAAACACTCTCTTAGAGAGACATGGGGACATTTTTCTGCTCAACTACTGTACATTGTTGGTAAATAACTGATTTCTTCACTATCCAAACTGTTGAGCTACAAGTGCAGAGGGTGAGGGAGGAAACCTCAGGGGAATGGGCCTGATCTCATTTCTTATCAACGGTTCACTGCTGCCAAATACAGCCATCAAAGAAAATCCAGCAAACCTTAAACACTTAAAAATGGAAAGACTGAACATACCCCAGAGAAAAGCTAATGGGATACAGAGCTTTTCACCTCTGGGTTACAAGCTCAAATCTGGCTCCTCTCAGAAGCAACAAGACTGCCAGGCTGCTCCTCAGCTGGGTGGAAGGATGCCCTTCAAGCAGCTGAGCCCTCGCTGCTAGTCAGCGAGTTTTGAGAAATAATCCATTGCACACCAGTCCTGCTCTGAGAAGAGGCTGTAACTTCTACATGCAGAATGTCTTACCATCACAGCCACAGCATATTAGTGTTGAGGATGAGGTAGAAATACACTGCCCAGGATGCTTATTTAAATTTCAACACTTTCATCTTCTGTCATGGTTGACAGTTCCCAATACAGTGTTATGTACTAAGCTCTTTTATTCAAGATGTTTTTCTTACTGTTTCTGCTTCATATAAATGGCCTGACAAATTCGTATCAAACCTCAGAGGGAAGGCAATGGGAAAGAATGCAGATAAAACAGTAGCTAAACTTTTAGGCTACAAAATAGTGCTTCTTTCATACAGTAATACTGTGGAACTGCCTCCCACACACTATTATAGATGTCATATATATAAATGGATTAGAGAAATTAGAGAAATGAGTAAGAGTCATAAGGTCTGATTTAATGGGCACTAGAACAGGACTACCGAGACTTGGAACATGTACTAATTCCAACTGAAGTCAAAATTAACATCTCCACCTGCTGTAATGGCACATGGACAGATCTTTTAGATAGAATTTAGTGAAGCTAGTGGAAAAACAAGTGATAAACTCACTTCCAAATACATAGATGCATATTCAGAATCATAAAAGATAAGGAAAAGGAATTCTGGAGGTCATAAGATCCAATATCCTGATGAAAGCACCGTCAACTTCCAAGTCAGAGCAGGCTGTTGTGGGTTGTACAAAGCCAAACAGTGAGGATTCCACAAACTGGGCACAATGTCTGGACACCTGCTGTAATGCTTAACCACCAAAGGCTTTCATGGTGAAAAAGTTTTTACTAATATCTAATGATATTTTTATGTTCTTTATAGCAGCAAAGGATCAAGAATTTTCCTGAACTGCTGCTAGTCCCACCTCAATAGGAAAGAGGCCTTCTGATCACATCTGATGACATGTTGTATTCTCTCCATTTTTTATGCCCTCTTTAACAGGAAAAAAATGCAGCAGAAAAAAAGGAAAAAAATCTGCTTTTTTGGACATCTCAGAATCCATAACACTAACTGCTATGAGTCTCTCCAACACCAGAAAGGAAAATCTGTGTAAGCAGTCAACAGTCCCAGCATCAGACTTACAGATGGTGAGGATGTCTGTAGGTATCCTATTCTCTGAAGCATGAAACATNCTAGTCTCTGATTTTTTTGGAAATTTTCATTCTGGAGTTCCATTCCTGCTATTCAAAAAAAACACAGAAATTATGCCTGAGGAGGTTATTTCCATAATGGCAGAATGTTTTTGGTGACAGCACAGTTTGCTGCAGGTGATGTTATCAAACACAAAATCTCTGCAATATTAACATCATCACAATAGTCCCTTGGGATACTTTACTGAAGTGCATTCTTATGATAAAATTCAATTTTAAAAATAAAAATGACCAGAGCTATATTTAGCCCTCTGTTCTAAGCAGCAGAAGGTGCTGTTTGAACTACGCCTCCAATATCTTCAGGAATTTGCTACTTAGCAGTAATTGCCAGCAGAGCATGAACAAGACAGAATACAATTCTCACAAAGCATTTGATGGAATAAAAAGTGGCATTATTTTCCTCGAATTAGAAACTGTTACAGTATTAATGATTTAGACATTCAAAAGCTTTCAACTAACATTCAGACAACACAGTGGAACCTAATGTCAATATTTATAAATATACAAATATATTAAGATAATAGCAACAAGAATTCTCTTCTACTAATTGCCTTCTTTTTGATAAAGACAGCATGAACTGCAGCTCTCCTTGACTCTTCTCTGACACTAAGATACACATATTCTCAGGCAAATTCAATGTTACTGGGGGGAGAGGAGGGAATATCTGGGGGGAAAAAAGGAGTGAACAAAATCTGCTCAGAAATTGTTGAATTACTGATGAAAGCTTATTTTTTCCAAAATAACTGGTAATTTCACATGCTTGATTTCACAAGGAATACTGAAAGGACTTTCAGTAAGTATTGAGGATGTGCTCTGTCAGAACTGGATGTTTTTATGAGGCAACAAGACAGACACATAAAGTCATTAGTGATTTTTCAAAGGTGAATTTGTTCATAGAACACATGCCCAGGAGAAAGAGCAACCAATAGAATCACAGAATCATAGAAATACTTTGGGCTGGAAGGGGCCTTCAAGATCATCTAGTCCCGACCCCCTTGTCACAGGCAGGGGCACCTTCCAGCACAGAAGGTTGCTCAAAGACCCATCCAGCCTGGCCCTGGACACTGTCAGGGATGGGGCATCAACAATTTCTCTGAGCAATCTGCTTCACCCTAACTGTAAAGAATTTCTTCCTAATGTCTAACCTAAACCTGCCCTCTTTCAGTTAAAAGCCATTTCCCTTTGTCCTGTCACTACATGGGCAGGTCAAAAGTCCTTCTACACCTGTCTTGTAGCCCCCTTTCTAGTACTGGAAGGTCTTCCTGGAGCCTTCTCTTCTCCAGGCTGAACAACCCCACCTCTCAGCCTGTCTTCATAGCAGAGATGCTCCAGCCTTCTTGTGGCCTCCTCTGGACTCACTCCAGCAGGTCTCTCTCCTTCCTGTGCTGGAGTGCGCAGAGCTGATGCAGCACTGCAGGTGGGGTCTCAGGAGAGCAGAGCAGAGGGGCAGCATCTCCTCCCTCTCTTTGTTGCCCCCACTGCTCTGGGTGCAGCCCAGGACATCTCTGGCTTCCTGGGCTGTGAGTGCACATGGCTGGCTCATGTTGAGAATCCTATAAACCAACACACAATAATGTTACACACTCGTGTAGGACAGGACTTGAATACAATACCTTACCCAGTGGCAGCTGATGACAGAAGTCAGTGAGAGAGCACATAATTGCTCAAGCTGGAATTTTGCCCAGATACCCAAGTTAACAACCTAGAACATACATACCATGGATCTTTAATTACTACCAGTGTTCATGACCTAAGTTTTATGCATCATCTGAAGTGTGCCCTGGGAAATAAGCAAAGTCTCCAGTATACATGACTGAGTGAAAAAAAGTAAAGATTTTGGTGATTTCAGAGAAAGGCAAAGCACTGGTTAGAACTGCAAAGATCTCCCTAGGAAGGTAATAGCAATGCAAAATCCGATTTTTGTCACAAATGACTTGCAGCTAGCAAGATCTCTTGGAGGAAAAAAATCAACACCCCTTTTCTTGCATCAGTCAAAGAAAGTTTGATGGTGCTACCTCTTGATTTAATATTGCTCTACCCAGGTATAAAAGGGAATTTCAAAGCTACTCTACTATTTAAAGAAACTCTTACTGCCTTAAATCTTTTAGCAAATATATTGATTGCACTACCAAGAGACCAGAAGCACTGGTTTTTAAAGAATTTGTGTTGCTACCATCTTCACCTGACTGTGATTTTCTATTTTTCATTTTCCTCTGTATTGTGATACTTAAGAACAGTGAATTGTTAGATGCACTACAATTGTTGAAAGAGGTTTTATTTGTTCAAGTCTCTTAAAAAACATGTTGAGGCATTCTTTAACATGAGTTAAATTTTATGCAAAATATTGTTTAGAAAATAGCTCTACCAGAGAGATTATGAAAGGCAGAACAAAACCAAGTTTTCCTTTAGCATCTACTGTAATTCATCAGTGAGATGGCTACTTTTTTAATTGAACAGGACTTTTTGTCACTGCCTGTCTAGAAAACTATCAATTGCAACAGTACGTATATAGCACTGAATCTACTCTCACATGAGAGTTGGGGAACAATCGGCAGGAAAAAAAAAATCAATGGCTTAAAAACTGGTTTAAAACATTTTACTTGGTTTTTATTTTTTTTAACTCATTCTAACTATGGAATTGGAAAAATCATTATTATTCATTCAGATTTACTCCTAAAACCTAGAGAGGTTTTTGGCCACAAGACCATCAATTTTATGCATGCTAGAGTTAAGGAGGTAGCAAATCAGGCACCAGTAGAACCACAGATGCCTGTCAGAGCCTGAGCCCCTTCTCTGACACTGGCTGAATTACACAGATGGCAAGGTAAAACAATGTGTTCATTTCCTTACCTTTTCCTTGTTAATGTGTCATTCTCCAGTTATGTTTCTCAGTATATTTTGGCTACAGCACAGATGACCCATTGTAATTTGCCTGTGAAGTCTCACTCGGAAGGTCTCAGATGTTTGGTTTTACTCAGAAATGTGACTGCATAAAGATTTCACATTTTTATTGCTATTTTTCTTTTACTACTGCCCCTGTAGAATCTCAGTGAAATCTGTTCAGTGGAATAACAGGAGCAGGGCATGCTGCTTTCTGCCTCTGCTCGTCCTGCAAATCTAACTCAGTGAACAGAGGAGGAACTGGATTTTATTCTGCCTCACACTTCGTCAGCAGGACCGTTAATGAAGTTCCAGCATTTTCACCTGCACCACTACATTAACAGAAACTTGTTTAGCACTGCAGTAGCAAAGAACAAAAGTACAGTAGGAACCCACAGTGCTGCTCTGGCACTCACTTTATGCTTCAGTTCTCTCTGAAGGAAGGATTAAATTCACAGCTGAAATAAACATCTCTCTTGGAAAAAAAAAACCAAACCCATAATCAAAAAAACTCTCAACATACAGAATCCCTCTTTACTGTTTGTGTTAAATCTAGCTTCTCAATAGCATTGCTCTGCTGTAAAATCAAATAGAATCTGCAAATCTCAGTAATTCCTCAAAACTGGAAATTTGTTACTTGTTAGCTGCTTATAATTTGTGTTACTACTCCGAAGTACACTCTGTTAAGAAGTGGACAGTTTTGACAGTTTCTGGTTTTGTAAACAATAAATCACAAGCTGGCAAATACTCTGACCATCTTCAGGCAAACAACCTTTTAGTAGGGTCTTGGGGGTTTATCAGGTTTTTGGTTAGGGTTCTTGATGGGTTTTTTACCCTATTACAAACCATGGTATCAATAACAGTGGTTGGTTTTTTTTCATTTCAGGCCAAAAAAAACCAGGTCAAACTTCTTTTTAATTAAGATGCTGGAATACTATTAATGTTTAAAAAGATATTTGGGATTTTAAAGATGAAAGCAGACTCATTAGCAAACAGATTGACAAAGTTCTCTTATGTATGGGCAAAAGGACAGGAAGAGAAATCTGATCACTGTAAAGTGGAGTCACCTATGAGCAAATGAGTTTAAGTGCTTGTACAGGCAATTAGAGACCAAGTAAGCAACCAATAGCAACTGAATTAGTACCATAATTCTGATACCCTCTTTGGCTTTTAGGTGCTTATTAGAAGCTTAGGGGTTTTGTGCGCATTTTTCCTGCAATAAGCCATAACATCTATGGCAGTGTTCAAAATCCTATTCATTACCAATGCCAAGAATATGAAAGGATATTACCCAGCACACACAGGCAGGAGCCAATTCATCTAAACTCAGCATGAAAATGTGCTGTTACTATTCAAACCAGAGGGCACAACAGGCAATGAGGCACTGGCTGGCCTTTGTTGCAGCTGAGTTGATCAAATTAACAAGTAATATACATCCTGATTTAAAAGAGGGGGGGAAAAAGACAGTAAACTGAATTTTAAGATGAATAAAAAAATAAGCTTTCTTATAGACTAGCAACTGAACTAAAACTTCAATCATTTTTCTGATTTAGGATTACTAATACACCATTGAAAAACAAGGAGAGCAGAGAGCAAGCTAGCACAGCCCGTCGAATCACTGACAGCTTACTGGAGATCTCTGAGCACACAGTCAAGGGATGAGCCTCATGAACAAGCAGCCACAGGAAGTCACCATGGCTCAGCTGATTTACTGGTTAAACAACATCTATGGTGAGTACGAGTCCTCCGAAGAACTAAGGTGCAAAGAAATATGAGACTCAATTCCCAGAAAGCCCAAATTCAGAAAGTCATTGGTTAGACACCAGCAAAAGAACATGAAATAGCAAAGGCAGTACCTATCCTTCCCCTGTCTTGACACAGGACTCCTAGATAGACATTCACAAAGCAAATTATGGCCCGGGGAAAAAAGTAAATTTTAAATAAATCCATGGATGACAAAGTCTCCAGAAGATAAAAGCCTACAGAAGGTAATTCAGAATCACAACCTGTTTCTTTTTGAAAAAGGTGAACAAGTGTGGAACCTGGCTTCTCAGCATCAAGTCAGCTCATGAATACATCTCGAATGTGACTGCTGTCTAACCACAGGGACACAGACAGATCTCACAGCATGAGAAAGTCCTCGGATAGATGCCAGAACTGGAACAGAAAAGAGTGAAAAAATCCTCAACAGTTGAATATTATTTTCAACCTGAGTTGACCAGAACAGTGTGTGATCTGCAATTTTATCCTGATGGACATTTCATGTAGGGAAGCTCCAATCCCAGGATCTGCTGGACACCACAGTCCCTCACTCTGAAGTTACTCAAAGTTAATCGCAGCTCTGCAACTGGCCCAGTAGCTACAGCACATCACCCAAGCCCCCTGCAATTCAGATAATTCACCTATGCAGTATTTGATCAAAAATATATCTTGTATATAAACTTTAATCTAAAGCACTGTTACATTCTTAGATGTAGGATGATAATCATATAATTTACATTTATATCACATTTACATACATCATGTATGCTCCTCTCATTGTGCTTTCATTAGGTAATCCTGGTATAAACCTGCAGTGTGGCTGGGCAGTGTTTTTAACCTCTCCTTTTAGTATTTCGTTCATCCTGTAATAGCCTTTTACCCTGCAGATTGATGGAGATTTTTTCTTCTTTTTTTTCGCCCATTTTTTCTGCTCCTCAGTACTTGGCAGCCCAAGGGAAGCAGCGGTTGGATTAACTTTCAGGGACTCCATGGAGGAAGTACAAAATATTAAAACTCATCCACCCCAATACCTATTTCATTTAAAGTTCACTGGAATATTTATAGGTCAAGGCACTTTGTTAAATGTGAGACTATATGCAAGGGCACTTTATCTTAAAAATAAATCTGATTGGGATAAGAACATGAGTTTGGATATACACTATACTTAAAGGGAGTGGTTTTCATAACATGAACACATTCCTCTCCTACAAGCAATTACTTCAATGGCCAAAGAATACAGAAAAGTAAAGAGAGCACTTACAAGAGTGAATCATATTTTGTTTTGCAATCCATTATCAAAAATTCACTCAAAAAATAAAAGAACAAACAAAGGAAAGAGGTCAGGTGTAGGATAATCTAGCTGCACTGAGGAAAATGCCCACCTTAAGTGCAGTGTTAATTAATGAAGCTTAGCCAATTTTAAAGACAAATGTTAACAGATACTTCTTCATAAAGCAATCAAAACATGTTTTTGCAGCACCCCCTTCCCTTGACTTTATTTTCTCTTTGTTCCTTTCAGAGAGGGCTATGGAAAATGATTTGGTATAAACAGGTGATTACTTTCCTCTCTCATTGCTCATTCCCCATTTGCTCTGTTTTGACAGCACAGCCCATTATTAAAGCAATAACACAAATACAATTCTGCTTGCTCCACAGTACACAGCAGTCACAGGTACTTTTACTTACTGAAATGGAAGTAGAAAGGGATGATCAGCAAGCCAGGTCATTCCCAGGTTCTATTTGATTCCCAAAAGCTAGAAGAGAGTATGAAGACAACATATCTTTTTATGTACTGCTCTGCTCCCCTGCACAGAGGGTTGGGACAGATCAGCATCACTCACTGTGCCAAGCCCCAGGGGCAGGAAAGAAAGGAAAGGGTCGTGGCACTGCTCTCCTTTCTGTGGACCCATGCACAGGGAATGCAACAACCACATGCCCATTCTTGGAAGCAATCTGGCTGTTAATGCTGCCTTTGAAATTTTCTAAAATCACGGTAAGCTCCAGCTGAGCCACAATGCTACTGCTAAGTCCTCGGAATTCAGAAAATTACTACATTTTCATAAATCATGTCAAGTTCTCAAATTCTCCCTCCTGCATGCAGTCCAGTCTTGAAAACAACAATCACTTTCATTTCCTAGGTTGGGTACAGTTTGTGACAGCTACATAAATCTGTAAGATTTCTACATTGCACCACATTTACACCACAAGAAATGAGAACAGAATCCAGACCTACAGTTTCACTCTTTGAAGTGTTTTCTGGTGTGTTCCATTTTCCTGAACTGCTTTTGATTTTGGATTTTCAGTGCCACAAAGACACAAACAAACCAAAAAAAAAGTATTTAGCAAAATTTAAACCATAGCAAAATTTCTAGATCTATGTGGGGTCTCATATCACCTTATTTTTCTTTCATCCTTATTTGATAAACAATGTCTACTTTTAGGACACAGACTGTACGCACTAAAAATGCAAGTGAATAATTCTAAGGACAACAAAAACTATTTCCACACAAGCAAAGTGAACAGGATTTGGCTGAGAATCCCTAGTGGGGGAAGAAGCTGAAGGCAAAGAAAACCAAAAGGAGAAACAGAACTCCCCAAGGTTCAGTGTTGCTACGTCAGCATCAGTGTGGGTACTGCTCTGTTTTATTTTACAGGGAGATGTGAACTTTAGCTACATTAAAAGCCAGCTCTGTCTACAGCTGTTCTTTGACATCTGAGGCCAGATGGTTCCCAAAATAAGGCTTATTCAACACATTGAAATCCTTACCAAAATGGACACTGGTAATGCTAATAGTAGGATAATGTGATAGAAAGTGCGGTGAGAAATGGTAAAGAAAAGCAAAGCTGATAAGAATCAGTTCTCTGCTCCATCTATTTGATGTATGGCTGCTGCTTAGCCATCACAGGTTCTGTTGTAACACATTCTTGTAGTGTAATTCCTACTTTTTTAAACATTTGGGTTGTGAAGGCCCAACTTAATTGTTTCTCTACAGTAAGTACCATTTTGTCTGATTATCACTGATGTTCTGACAACAAGAAAGAAAAAGGCATTAACTCCTGACAGCACTGCACTTACAGAGTTGGCCTCAATATTTGTTTTCTGCTTCTCTCTTGTCCTCTCCATTTCAATTTTGGTCACTTGCATATTCAGCAACATGCTTTACAAAGTGTCATGTCCCCCACTGCTTCCTAACCAAGCTTTGACAGTGTTCATTGCTAATTCAAGAGTTTGCACAAGTCCATAGCACAAGGTCAAATATAATTATCTTCTCCACTTTTCCCCCACTCTCTCAAGGCAATAATAGCTTCAGGGAATTAAATACAGGATCAAAAATGAGAACTCTGCTCCTAGTAATTGACCTGCATTTGCAGAAGCATTAGAGGGGGAATGTCAGGGTCTCAGGTGCAGCAGAATAAAGATATTAGCACCTGCTGTCACATGTGAGGCTTCCTTAATCCATTCATACTGTTTGGAGCTCACACAAATTGCCAAGAGACCATTTCTCTGGTTTTGTGGCAGAGGCTGCAAGTTTAGGCTACATACCAGATGCAGAGTTATGCCTAGGTGAGCTTTCATTCAACATTAATTTTTCAATCCAACGTTGTTCCAAATGCTCTATTTCATCTTTCTCCACGTATAAGAAATTCCTTGTCTTCCTTGCACATATCCTTCTACTTACACTGAAAAATAGAAGGCATCTAAAGTTCACTGAGTACCTTAAAGAAGGCAGAAAGTGGAAATATTGGCTTTGTCCTTCTCGTGGTTTAAATGAAGAGAAAATTACAGGAGAAACACATGTTGAGAACAAGTAAGAAGAAATTAAGCAAAGGTCGGATTTTCAAGATTATGAGTTTCCTCATTTGCTCCAGAAACAAGTCATGTTCTGCCAGAAGCAAGCTATAATCTATTTCACAGTGCTAGGATTAGAATTTAAAGAGTAGCAGCATGTATTAAAGACAGCAAGTCTTTCTTTTTATTAAAAATTAAGGGACACAAAAACCCCTAAAAAGAGCCTGCAAGCCAAAAATTCTATATTATCAACAACCATGGAATGTGGTCTCTCTAGGATATCTCCTCATAGATATCAGCAAATTAGATAAATCTATCAAATTTGCTCCAGATCTGCTGCTGACATATTCTGCCACACATTGCCTCCTCCTCCTCATCACAGAGGAGGAGCATGCACCCAGCATGCACACTCACCATTTTCATAACACTGAGTTCATCCCCACGGGCACCATCATAAAGCTTTGACACATCATTCTTATCACTGAACTCCCTCCACTGGCTTTCACTCAAGGACACCTTCCTTGGCCTCTGCAGTGAGCCTTTGCACAGCCTATGTTTCCACTGCTTGTCACACTCCAGCATGCTTGAAGACACCAGTAACAGCAACCTCAAACAGCCTTTTGTCCTGTCACCTACAACTCTGACACATCCAGCCCTAGAAATGCTGTCTCAGGACCAGCTCAAAAGGTTCCTCTGTCAAATATATTTCTCTTAGAGGTTAGCAGTTAACTGTCACCAGACACTATCTCCTTCTGCTTACCCTTAGGGACTGATTTTTGCCTAGCCAACAATGGGCCACATCATGGTTGCCATCACAACTTTCGATCCCTTCAGGAGTTTTGAAATACCTTATTTTGATCAAGATCACAAGTTCCCTGAAACATAATTTCTTATTTACTACTGTATGATTGCACAGTTCTTGGAGCACCATGGATCAAGGCTGCCCAGCACAGCTATAATATAAACACAACCAGAGGAGCAGTTTTCAGTTCCTGTTCATATTAAGAGTACCAGAGAAAATATACGCCATACAAGTCTTCTTTATAATCAGCAACTGAGCATAGTTTTTCTGTTCTCATCAATTCTCATGTAACCACTCTGAATGACTCCATCCATGCTGAAGATAGAATTGCTGCTATCTTACTCTTTTCTGCTGTTGGAGGTTTGTCTCATGCAGGCTTAGGATGACCAGCACACCATATTCTGTTCCATAAGTTAAAAAAAAAAAAGGGCACACCACAGCCCTCTCTGATCTCTTGGTAAAGCCTCCACCCAGGTGCCCTCAGGAGTCGGGGAGGAAAAATTTTACAACAGTAAAATCTCCATTTGGAAGAGCAGACACAAAGAGTTGCTGCAGAGGGAATGACACTGCAGAGAGCTGGGATACAGGAGCAGGAGGGAGGTTAGTGCTCTTCTCCCACCAACACAAATAAAACCTTAGCAGAACAGAAGAGATTTTTACTCTGCAGAATCATCAGACTCAACAAATACTCATTTACAAGACAGAGAAATTGCAGGACCAAGCCTGCCACAACCTGCACAGCCGGGAGCCCAGAGAAGCATCTGCAGAGGGAAGCCTGGGCATCAGTGTTGCCATCAGCAGCTGTTTTGCACAGCTTTTACTCACAACATGCTTTGCCTGGGATGGGCTATTAGACTCTTCCCTCTGCAGTCCCCAGGGATACCCAGGGCACTGGTGTGGAAGGAGTTAAGATAAGGAGAGCCATCAAAGCTACAGGGGACTCTTTCAAATTGCTTCTTGTGGGGCAAAACACAAATGTTAAAATACACATTAATTTTCATCCCCATAGCAGGAGCTTTGCAGATATTGACAACTCTCTCAGGATGAAGCTTACAGCAGCTGCATTAATTTATACTATTGAGCTATAATGCTTTTAATTTATTTTCTAATTTCCTTCACATCCCCAAATTCCCTAAACTGTTTCTGTCTGTTTAATATGAAGGTTAGCCAAGGCTCCACCAGATAAATCCACCTTAAGGCTATCCGAAACCTTTTGTGAAGCAAAAGCATTCTCCTTCCAAAGAGGCCTTTCTTCTGTTCATGAAAAGACTATTAATAACACAATTATTCCTGTTGAAAGAAAAGGCCATAATTAATAGACTCAAGAGCAAAACATCCATCCTACAGGAAAACAGACTTTCTGTTCCTGGAGGCAATATTTTAAATCCAGAGTATTCCTTTGGATTTAGAAGCTGCTAAATCTAGAGAATAATGGAAAATAATAGAGACTGAAAAGATAAAAAAAAGTTGCAGATTCCATGAATAGCTCAGCACTGAAAGCAGAAAATGAGAGGCTACACTTCCTATTTCCCAGCAGTCAACTAGAATTACCTTTCACACCACAGCTTGAACTAAATGATCTGCAAATATATTTTACACATGTTAGACCAAAGCTCAGCATTTTAAGTATATAGGCATATATTTTTAAGGATACAGAAGTATTTCCCTTATTTGCAGCCTCATTCTGTTAGCTGGTAGCTGAATGAAATACTTACAAGCTTTCTGTACAGTGCTAGAGGAAAAAGAGCCTGGAAAAGAAGGGCGAGATAAATGAAGAGCAGAAAGCAGAATGACACCAGAATTTCTGAAAGCTAGTGGTCTTCAAACCTTCACAGTTATTAGCTGATTAGCATCACTCTTGTACCAGTGATAACCTACCCAATCTCAGCTATGCTTGAGAACAGTTTGAGTCTACTCCACACCTCACCACCTTACAAAACACAGATTTGCAGAACTGAGCCCCATTTTGATTTAAAGTGAACCTAATTAAATGGGATGCATGCAGGGAGATACAGAGACTCATTGGTTGGGTAAAGAGTAGGAGCCTGGAGCTGTAGTGATAAAAGTGAAGTAGCAGAGGTGTCACCCCAACCAGCTGTAAGTTCATTCCCATTCTGTAATATTTCATTGGCATGACAGCTGCTCGTCTGTCCTGCTTCTAATCAGCTGCAAATGTCTGGGGGGCTGTCGTGTGTCCATTTGTCACCACTGTCTTCTCCTCATTCACACACAGGCATGCCAGCATCTCTGATTTTTTGCCATGTTAATCATAGCATGGGTTTGGTGTTTTGTTTTCGGGTTCGTTTTTTTTTTT
>VZTZ01046193.1:579875-694019 GCA_013400955.1 Drymodes brunneopygia
GGGAGGGGAGGGGTCCCTTCTTCCCTGCCGTGTTCCCATATCCATTTGGCCCTGGAGAAAAGATCTCTGTTCCATTTTCTCTCCTATCATGATTTACCTTTACTTTGTTACCCTGTGCAATGTTTCTGTTATCCCACTTCCTACAATTAGTATATGCTTATATTAATAAATACTAAGTGTCACAGTTGAGAAGCTGCTGTCCTTTTATCTTAACTGTGTTGCTGGAGGAGATTTCTTCAGAGTAGACAATGATTCAGCATCTTTCTTTTTCAAAATCACAAATGTTTGGTGCCTCTCTGCCTGAGCCCCCATTGGGCATAGTGCATCACCCAACACTCACTGAATTTGAACAGCGCAAAGTCACATTACAAATACCACAACTCACTCCTCAGAGTAAAATGCATGAACCAGGACAAAACACTTCACTTGTGTTGCAAAAATAAAGTTGCTGCTCCTGACAAGTGTGACCTTTAAGTGTTCAGTGAACAGAGCCAAAAAAGGATATTTTGCTGCCACCTTTACAATAAAAGATTTCTATTATGTCCTACAGAGTGTCCAAACCCAGAGCTTTTGGTGGTGAAACTGCTGTGTCAGTATTGTTAATTGTACAGAGATACATGCCCACGTACAGACTTACACACAAGTATAGTGAAGAATGCTGTAGCATTTAATATTTTAAAGTAAATTATGTAGTTACCTTCTTCCTTACTATACTACAGTACTATCCCATCAAAACCAAATCAACACCAAGCACTGCATGAATAACTCTGGGATGACAGAAACAAAGAAATAATCTGAGCGTTGAGGAGAAGCCTTCTGACAAATTTGGCTTTGAGTGTATACTTTGGGAGAACTAGTTGTTTAATAATTATAAAGTGTTTTGCATATAAATACCAATAGCTGTAGATATTTTTAGTATTTTTTTTCAGCAAAGAATCAAAAAACAGTGACTACTGCTGGGTCTGGTCTTGGTTTGGCTGTACCAAAAATTCATGCTTCACTTGCAAAATCTTATATGACAACGGCTATCATTAAAATCTGCTTATTCTTTGTGTTTTTTCAGGCTTAATGCACATCCTCTAAAGTGACAGGCTACACAGGCACCCTTCAGGGAAAAATCTGCAGAGTATTAGTACATCTGGATAGCCAGGCCTAAGGTGAAAATACTCATCAGTATAAGCTTGTTAGCTTATAAATCTGCTACCATTTACGACAAGGCTAAAACAGCTCCTTAGAGGAGTTCAAAACATACACCATCAACTCAGGGGACAGCATCTGTCATAGGAAAAGGTAGGTGAAACACATTTTGCATTAATTCAGCACACAGTCCCCACAGAATTCCTTGGCAGAAGCTATCCTGCTACCGCCTCAGGGGGCAAAATGGCAAAACAAGCCTCTCAGGCTTGTCCTGTGCCCTCCATTTCACACGCACCAACACAGATCTGCCATTAACCTCTCCATGCACCTCAACAGCCAGTTGTTGCAACACAAATCTGTGCAGCAGAGCAGCAAACTGCAGTTAAGGACACGCGTGGTCATTGCCTACACCTTACATCTGGCAACTCCATCCTTTGCACTTCCAAATGCAAACTTTAAGCCCTTTTCCCAAAGCTCCTATTCTGAAGGATATCCACATTTTCCACTTGCTAGGACATGCAAGCCAAGCTTTTACAGCTCATGAGCTCTCTTTCACAGATCTTTTCAGAATTCTCTCTTTTATTAGACCTCTGTGATATTTGCCACCAGGAGGAAAAGGAGGGAAAATACCCACCTATCTGTCCCTGCTAGATTAATTCCTGCAGATTTCTTCTTTCATGGACCGTAGTGAGTTTATATACATATAAATACAGAGAGTGCTGTTGTTAACACTCTATAAAAGAATGAGTCTCTTTCATCTTTCACCCATGGACTGGCAAGACATTCTGATGTCACAAGTTTTCCCACTTCCAATGTGAGTGCAACACACTGCATTGAGGTCAGAGCTTAGCTCACCTCAGCCACATTTAAGACAAGAGAGCTCCTTCAGCTGGCAAAAAAAGATAGAAAGCAGCACCCAGGAGAATGAAAAAATCTTTCATTTTGTATTCTAATTTTTGGTCATTGGAAGCTGCTTCTCTATGGTGATGCTAATTTGTTTTTTAAAAATGAGACTCCCCCCTAGGAAGAAAATCTCCTCAGAGGTCTCTGGCCTTTTGTTTCAAATTCCTTGTGAAGTCGTTAGGGTTGAAAATGCGGCTGCATCTTAATACATTCAATTTTCCATGTGTTAGGGTCAGTAATCCAGTCCCGTGCAGAGCAGGATCTTCCAGTTGGCTCTGAGCTTCCATGACGACAGTGAGCAGGGAGATAAACATTATGGAGACACACAGAGCCCCCAACAGCAGTACCTCACAGAAACACTACCCAGCCTGCCTTTCCTTCTCTTCTTTTTTCTTTAAATAAATCATCAGTGAATATGTGCCTTGTGATTATGTTACTATGAGAAGCCATCTGACAAACCATAATTAAAAACCATCCAAAAAATCATTCACTGCATTTTTTAACATCTGCTTATAAATCCCTTTTAGATTTTCCTACCTATTTTGGGTGCACAGTGTATGTAAAACCCGGCATGCAAAGGGAGACGCGTTCATCTCACGCCACTTTATCTTTGAAGTGCTGATAAGAGGACCTAAAAATGCTAATACATTTGGAAATTCCCCACAGAGCCATAATGAACAGATTTCTATAAAGCTCAGTATTCTGCCAGTGTCTCGGGTGAGAGTATTCTTCAGTAAAAGCAGTTTTCTTCCTCATCCATGCTGCATACCTCATAGACAACAAGCAAGTAGAAGAGCAACACTTTACAAAATCTACATTTGCTCTCCCTTTCTGCATGTGTGTATTAAGACTTTATATGTTCAAATTCATGCAGCCCACCTTGAATTTTCCAGCTGCCATACTACTGGGCAGGGGACTTAAAAACCAAGAGCTAAATTAACTTCAGCTTGGTACAGAGCAGTGGCCCAAACCAATACAAATATGAAAGAAAGTGGCTCAGTCTAACCTGAGGGCAGCATGTGACTCCCTAGCAACCACAAGCAGCAGATGGGCTTTTTCCTCTCCCTCTCTCTCTTACAAAGGGAAGCAAAGTTGTCTAATGATTAAAGCTGCTGGGAGACAGGAACCTGGACCACCGAGCAAGATGTATATTATCCAAGAAGAATCTTGTTCCTTACAGATTCCTTGCTGTTATACCTATAAAACAGAGAAAATGCTGTCCTGCAATCTTTCTGAAATACCAGGAGATTCCTGGACTTAAGGTAGATAAACACAATTTTTTTTTTGGAGGAAAAAAGTGCAGGCTGGAGAGGGCTGAATGTTCTCAAGGAAACACAGTACTAACAACTGCACTTGGATGATAACAAAAACAACAAAAACTTGGAAATGAAATGGCATTTTTCATCAAGAGATGACAAAGCATTGTGCAATGGATCTCTGCTTCCTTATCTTTAAATGAGGACAAGACAGAAGAGGTTTGCCAAGGCCATCCACTAAGTGAAAACTGAGACTAGAGAACCTGACTCTGTTATTAGGTACCAACCATCCGAGGAGAAAGGACTTTGGTCATGCGACCATACTTGACTTGGACTTAAATATATTTAATTGCCTTCCTAAATTTCTGATGTGCATAAGGCAGCATTTTAGATTGGATTGGAAGCTGAATTAATATAATAAAACAATTTTAAACACACACACCTTTTGCCCCAAAGGATTTCCTAGTGTTTAAGATATCTTACTTGCCACATCAAGAAAATGAGGTGGCAGAGGGATATAGCACCAATGTAACTCCTGTGAAAATGTTTGTAAGTGATGGAAGAAAGGTGTTACAGAAGTATTAAGACAAACTTTTGTCATTACATCTTCATTTACGTCATTACATAAATTGACTGTGTGATTTTAGTAATGCACATACTAGTGCTACATATATATAGGCACAGTGCATATGCTGCCAGATAAAGAAGTTGCGTTGATTCTACATGAGGTCTTTTCATCACAAAGCCTTTAAGTTCAACAGACCCTAATCCATGAGATAGGTTTTACTTGTACTTAATGGCATATTTCTAAGCTTATCTTGTACTACCTGTTTGCTTTACTGTGTTTTGTGCCTAAATATTTCTGTCTAACCAAAATTTGCTTATATTTATAGGTTTATTTAATTATTTTTCCAAATAAACAAATTGGAGAAATCAGTATTAAGCATAAAATTCAACACATTTACATGAGACAATTTTGCAAAAACACTGAAGCACTGAGAGACTGAAAAAACTATTCTTAATTCCAGCATCTGAGCTGGGCATCACCCTTCTAGCTCACAAGGAGTTCAACAGCCTTTCCTACAGAATTATTGGGATCAGTACTGTCTAAGCTCTGCTTTGTTTGAGTATGCAGAATAAGGTGTAAGGAGAAGAAAATAATATTTAAACACTAAAATTTAACTGCTGTGATAACACTGCCCAAGTCCTCCTAGGGTATGTTCCAAAGCATAATGCACTGACCATTTCTATTATGACAGATACAGCATTTTAGGAGCAATAAGATCAGGGTAGGCCTGGCACTTCAAAATGTCTAGCCCTGAGTTCCTGCCCCTCTGGTACTGGTTACTGACAGGGGTAGATACAATAAAGATCTACCTAGAAGTCATTTGGGTGCAGAAGAGAAAAGACTAGTTCATAAAAAGAATAAACAAATCCATTTCTTTCAACTTCTTTTAATCTATTTTAGGTATATTTTGAGATGATATAAATGCCTGAGCAAGGAGATAGGCACACAGGATGCCTGCTGATTCAGGTTACTGCACAGCCAGGCTGCATTATCTCTACTGCATTAAGGCTTTACACAACTGCATAAATAGCCTTGGGATTAGGTCCTATGGGAAGTGAAAACAAAAGTAACATACTTGAGTGCAAACTAAATCAATAATCGTGAAGCTTTTTATTCCTCTCAGTCAAGAGTCAAATGAAAGACAATCAATACAATTATTGTAACTTCTTCCTGAAAAAGCAACAGATAATCTATTCGGTAGAGTTGGAGGAACCCAAAGCACAGAGCAAAAGATCAGCCCTCTTCATTGTGAGAATAGCAAAGGATGCTCAGTGCTTTTCTAGCCAGTTCTGCCAAACTCATAGGAAATAGAAACAAATTCCAGGTTAGTGCCATTATCATCAGTGGATACCTTCTACAAGAGACTGCATTCTCCACATCACTTGAATCTGCACGCCAAATGGAAATGCTCGTGTGCACAAAGCTCAAAACAGATTTTTTGCAGAGTAAAATTTTCATCAATAATTGTTTTTTGCTGCAGAACAAGAAATGTTCAACAATCCAATTTTTCCATTCACATTCACAACACCTTCGATTTCTTCAACACCTCCCCATTTTTTTCAATTCGCACCCACAGCCACCCATGCAGAATTCCCTTAGCACCACTGGCAGCTGCAATAACAAGAACTGAGCATCTCACATTATTAGACCTTTTTCTGCAACAGGTCCTTTATAGAGACTAAAGAACCTACAAGCCAGACACAGCAATGAAATGTAAACAACCTTGTAGAGACAGGGAAAAAACAAAGCACTGAAAAAGGAACTGAAGAACACATACTTCCCCTACAAAGATCTGTCTTGCTAGTCCCAGCCTTTCCAACTGCCCTGACAGATCTGCCATATTCAGAGATGAAAGCATAAATTCATAAATATCAACTATGATGTCCCTGCCATAGAGATTTGCACCCTTTTGTCTTCTTCACAGGTGAGTCAGTCTTAGTCTTTCACCTCTCTGTCTCATGCATACAATCATAATGGCAGCAAGGGAATGATTCTTCTGAGAGGCTGCCCCAGCATCTTGCTCTTCAGTCCTCCTGCATTACTTTCCAAAATTGTCTTTCTGTTTGCTTCTGATATTATCGTTGTTGTTATGGCCCTCTATGGTTTCTTTTTGGCTCTATCAAAAGGTAGATTGCCCAAAACCATTTTCCCAAGGACTCTGAGGAGAGCACTTCAACCCAAAGGCACAGACTTTCCTTAAAAACAGTTCCTCTTCCTCTTTTCACTACAAGTTGCGCAGAACACGTTGCACGCACTTGCATTCATTATTCTCAGGTTTTTACTGTCATTCACAACTCTCAGTTACCCACAATTCTATTTATTAACACAAAGGGGGAAACACTTATCCAGTAGATGCTGGTCCTACAGTGAAACATGCATCTCTTGCTTTGATAGAAGGCCACCTACTGAGCAGACCATTAAAAAGTTTGGAACAGAGATAATTTCCAACACTTCTACTGCCCATATAAGGGACTATTTAGGTATTTACCACTCAAAAAGAAAAGAAAAGAAAATTTAGAGGGAAAATAAGCAGCAAAAAAAGTAAATACTAGGACCCAAGTCCTTTTATGAGGCTAGAAGACTTGCCCATAATAGCACAGGAAATCCATGGAAGATAAAGAAAGTAAGTCTCAGTCTCTCAAGTTTTATAGGCACAAGGTAGTCTTCCCGCTCTGTGAGCAGCACAGATTCTGTATTTTCAGTAACAAATAACTATCATGACTCATAATCTGGGTTAGTATCTTAAACCATCACCTCTAAAAACAGCCTGGAGAACTATATTGGTTTGAAGAATAATTAGAAACCAACAATTAGAAACAATCAAGTATTGTGCTGGAGGAGAGTTAAACCACAGTGGTATAGATCCAAAATCCACCAAAACAAAGAAAGTACATTAGAGTATTCAGGAAGACTTCACTGCCTTCTTGGTACACAGACATTTTTCCTTTGCTCACTATTTGCACATCCAGATCTGAGGTTTGTAGAATCTCTAATGCACCAGGATATCATTATTAGAGATAGTCCAGATGTTCTCTTCATCCTTGTACTATTTTTAAAAGAATATTAATAATGAGGAACAGTGTGTAATTTTGTGCTTGGAAACAGATGAAATCAGAAGTGTGTGTTCCTGTGCTTTAATATGCAATTGGAACAGACCTGTGAATTAGTCACACACAATGCAGCATCAGCTGTTACATTTGTTATAATAATCTTTCTCCCAAGAATTCAACTGGCTGTTTGATTATGGATATGTAACTAAAGGGGTTTACCATGGCCCAAAATTTTGACTTTGAGAACCACACCTCAAAGTCTCTTCTCCAATGCTAGGTTTATTTCTGACATACAGTAAGATTTTTGGTGAGGTTTTTTGTTGTTGTTGTTGTTTTTAAGCTAAACCAAGGAGATTTAATCATCTATACTTTAGTAATAATGAATAAAAATAAATAAAAAATAGGCTGGATTCTCATTAAATATAGGAATAGAATCGTGTGTGGAATTTTATCTTGAATTGAGAGTCAAATTCCACAGATTTTCCTTGCTGAACATTTTTCATGGACTATACCAATGCATTTGAACTTCCCTGAAATACAAGAAGCAAGGGAATATAAGAAGATAGATATCAAACTCACACACTCTACACATTTTTGTGTAGGCTCTAATGTTTTCCTTTATTTTAAACTGCCTTATACTATCTTGCTTAATTAATGAAAACACATTTTGAGACAATGAAAAGACACACAATGTCAGCTTGTATTCTAAAATTAATACAACTAAGTAATTAATTAATGCAATTATAATTCTCTTCAGAAAACATTTCACTGCTGTTTTCTCTAAAACTTCACTATCTGTGAAGGTCTCAGTGTGGATAGGGTCTTCCCTACCATAAAGTCATTTTATGCTTTTTATAAACAGATATAAGAATCCATACAAAATGGAAAAAGCAAATAGCACTCCCTAAAGTCACAGACAAAATAGGAAGAGAATGTAGAAAAGTTTGTGCAATACAGAACTAGAAAATATTTGCCAATATTTTACTATCAAATTTACTTGTATCAACAAATTAACACAGCTGAAAACATTTAAATCACTTCTCAACAGGCTGTATTAACACAGTTCTGGTTGCCCAACCAGTACTTCTTTGCATTTTATCATTCAAAAGGTTTTCTAAACTGGAGAGCTCTCACAGAGGGTAACAAAACATCCTCAGTGCTGGAGGAGCTCACTTACAATGAAAAAGCAAAGGAAGCAAAACCTATGAGCTGCAGAAAAGAGAAGGAAACATCAATGTAGTTCAGAACTAACTAGGTGAAAAGTAAAGAGGAAAGAAGGGAAGGATGTAGGTACACCCAAAATTATTGCAAAAGGGGAAACTATTTGAATAGCTAGAAAGTGTATAATGATCTCCCTATAAAAATGACAGCAGATACGACTTCTCAGATACTTGAAAGTATTGTTCTGCTCTGAAGAGCTTCAAAACAGAATGAGACCTTCTTTTCCACGGCATCTGCTCCTTGCAAGATCCCTGAACAAAACAAAATATTACTACTTTCATTCCCCATAACCTTGTTCTCACTGCACAGTTCCATCACCTTCAGTGAGTGAGGTCACTGAAGGCATAATCTAAAAAAAAGTAGATTTCTCTTTTCTGATGACAGTCAATGAACGTTCTGCCACCAGCAGCTTATCTCTTACTGGAGACAGATTTAAGCACACACACAGAAAAAGAAGGGCCATAACTTAATTCTCACATTTCAAAATTGAGTTTATGGGTCTGGCAGAAAAAAAAATACAGCACAGTTTTTCACTGGTAAACTTAATACTTAAAATATAGACAAGTTGCAACTATAGAACCCTGGGAATCTAAAAGAAATTAAGAGGGAGAAAATGTTGATGGCAATGTTGACATGCTTGAAAATTTAATCTCAATGCCACTAACAGCATAACCAAAGTGTGCATTTTTATTAAGTTAACCTGAAGTGGAGTCAGGCCTTTCCCAAAGATTCTGTTGATATTATAGTGGAATACGGGAATTAATAAATTAATAATTATGAAGCTACTACTACTTCATTTTGCAGCCAAACCTTATGGATGATAATTTCTATGTATTTCCTTTTTTATTATTATTTTTAATCCTTACTGCTTTTTTATTATTGCTACTGATTATCTGATCCCAAAAATGGAAGCATGTAGAGAGGAGAATGAAGAGAAATGAATGGGTAGACAATTATACTCCATCAGATGTACTTGAAATCAATCATGATGCAGTGTACTCAGGCTGTTTTCCTGAGTTTGCTATGTCTATGAAGTGTTCAAGGGGAAACCTCAGTAATGATCCAGCTTTCGACACATTGATTTTTAACAGTGTTGCCATTTCAGCCGATAGAACTCAGGTGAAGACTAAAATGTTTTCTTTTATTTGGGAACTAATGAGAGCATGAAGAAATTTCTGCTGAAATAAGGGAATGAAAATAAAAGGGATGGCTGCATGAAGAGGGAAGATGATCAGAAAAAGGAAAAGGCAGTGGTTTTGGTTTTATTAATGAGGTTTTTAAATGTTGCAAATTTTCTTTGTGGTTTTTGTATATATGAAGCATTCTCCAGGTAGACAGTAATTACTAATGTCATCAGTCAGACTATTTCCATGTCTGTTCACCAGCTGCATAAAGTTCATCCACTGGGTTCCAATAAAGAACAATAGTATGTTTGTTTATGGCTCATCTGTACATTAAAATTAGGGAAGTTTTAATAAATTGAAAATGAGGAGAAAATAGTTTACTATTTATTTTTTCATGAAAGACTTTCTATAAATATCTCTAAAGTTTATTTCATACTCACTAGCTCTTGGGACAACAGAATGTGCCAGAGATAAATAATATGTGTGATAATTGACCCACCTCTTTTTATATAAAAGAAAATCTAATTCGAAGCATGAACAATAGTAGGCAAAATTATTTTAAAACATTTTCCAGTTTAAGCTAACATAAGTAACTCTACATGTAAGTTAAAGACTTAAAAAGGAAATGTCACTTTTAAACCACTAGTGGTTTAACAACAAAAGCAATCACTTTGGGAGAGGAAGATCTCCACTTCAGCAACTGAGTTAGTTTACCATTTGAATAACCAATAAACTCAAATTGCCTTAAAATATCAATCCAACAACTAAAATTGCTCAGGAAGCTCCCCACTCCAGTGAGAGCTTTGCCAGTGCAGTGGATGATATTCTCACAATTTTCAGAGTCTGAAGTTCCAGAATCACAAAGCAGATTTTATATCCAGAAGGCTTTCAGGATCACATCTTCACTTTCAAGTGCAAACATTCAGAAACGCTGCACATTTTTCTTGTAAAGATTATTGAACTCAACAGTAATATGATTACTAGGGAACACTTGTTACATTGGTATAGCAGGAGACTGACTTCGAATTTGAAGGGTCAAATGTCAGGATGATCAGTGTCAGCCATGTAATCCAAATCTAAACAACACATTTACTTCATTTGAGTTCACAAATAAAATTAATTCTGATTTCACACAGGATGACTAGTACCTAGGCAATTCAAGCTCTAATGCAGTGACTCCTTCCATCTTTGTTTCTTCATCTGTAAAACAGGGATCAAACTTACCTTCCTAACTCAGCGGATATGTGGATTAGCTAGAGAGGCTGAAAGCCTTTGAAGATGAGAAGTGCTCATCATTATTATCCAATGGCAGCGTTCCAATTACAGGCTCTCGTCCTTCTTCCTTTAGAAGGTGTCAAACACAATCTAACGCTCCATGCGTCACAAAGATTAAATATGTCTAATATGACAGGTCTAAGATGGACAGGATATCATTTTAACAAAGTTACATGCAAATATAATTACTTGTTTGCTAATTCATTTCACTTAACCTACAAATGCTGTCAGTCTGCTCTTTGAAAAGAAGGACCACAGAGTTCTGCCACTAAGGGGGCATTGTTTCTTAAGTGTGTATGTGAAACTACCTCCACCATGTCAGACCTGTTATTTCATTTTGGTCTTATAAAGACATTGTGAGAATTTCATATTTCTTGGATATCTTGGATTCTTGAAAGTTACTCTTTGTCCTCAGCACTCTGTCCAGCTGCCACACACTTTCTGTTAGTGAATTAATCCTGGTTATATTTTCATTTTACTGAAGCACTATCTAGAGTAGAGAAGCCACGGGGAAGATTTTAAAGGCATTTAAGCACCTGTAGCAATGGCAGGCCAAGAACAGGTTTGTTTTTAAAATTTCATAAGGCCTCTGCCTGAATATTTAAGTAACTACATGCTCTTTAAAAACCTTCTTTTCTTGAAGTCAGAGAAAAAAAATCCGAACAAGAATTCATGTGTTTTGATATCAGCAGGATGCATCTTCTTAAGAGGTCACAGTCAGCTGATTCTCTAAATTGACTTCCAAAATAACAAGTATCACTTCATAACAGCAAAAAAAAGGGTACTGTCACCAGCAAAGCACACACAGCCCCAAAAAGTCCTGGAGGACAAAGGTGCTCATTTTAGAATGACAGGTTTTCTGCCCTAACAAGCACGCACTGGATGTCCTGTTTCTGCACAACCCAGGCAAAGCCACTGCATCCAGGCTCAGCTACACGGAGTGAAGACAAATTCTGGCCGTGCTGGCAGCTCCTGCTCTGCTGGATGTGCCCAGTGCAGCCGCAGCCTCGTCAGCACGGGGCTCACTCGATACCCTCATTAGCAGCAGAATGGGGCCACACAGCCAAGTGCCCTGTGCTGCTCAGTGACAGGTAAGCTCGATTTTGCAACATAATGAAGGAAGTGAAGTAAATGAGAAGAGCTCTAAAAGCATGTGAATAGGATAAAGAGAACACTGAATTTTTTCTTTGCTGTTTCTCAAAATTTTGATGTCAGGCTAAGCCAAGATGAAAGCACCAGCTGACAATCCTCAGCTAACCTGCTGGAAGTCAAGTTTTACAGGTTAAATTCAATGAGGGCTTTAGAAACCCACTGGATTCCTTATAGCAATCCAACTTCATTAAAGAGTTTTCAAACATACCATAGCTTTGAAAAAAACAGGTGACGGCACCTCTAGCTTCTGACCTAGATATTTATCTTAACAGAACTAGGATTTACAAAAAGCCCTGCAAAAGGTGCTGGTCTTTGTCATCAGTTTAAGCAATAAAGAATGGGATTTTTAAGGCTCACTTTCCCATGAAACTACAGCCGTACCCTTTCATGTGGCTCTCTAGGTCAATCCTACAGCACATGCACAGGCAGCCAAGATCCCCATTTGCTGCAGCGAGGCACACAAACTCACAGGAGCCTGCTGCCCTTTCAAAAATGGTGAGCAATACTGTATTTTGACTTACTTTAAGCACCCCTGCTACACTGTCAAGGGAATCAATTCCATAGAAAATTCCTCCCCAGTGATAAGAACAGCTTGCTAGAGAAATCTGGTCAACAAAGAGATTTTGGTTCTTAGGGAGATGGTTGCATTTTATGCAGATGAGACCACTTAGGAGTCATCCTTTTCTGTTAATAATCATTAATTTTTAAAAACTGATTTTTAAAACCAGATTAAATTCTTCTTCATGATTGTCTAAAGACTCAGAATGTTATGGGTGAAGGGTGAAGGACAGTGTTCACTAGAATTATAATTGCAAAGCCATTTGAAACATATTTTTGCAGAGGAGCACATAGATGCACTTAGAAGTTTGATGTTCAGACACAATTAATTTTCTATCATCTCATGACAGCAAAGAAAGAGGCTGAGAAACGATTGATAGATTATGCTTCAGAGAAACAGAGGGATATCTGTTTGAGCAACTTAACCTCGTCTTGTCAGTTACTTTGCAAGAGATTGACCTTTTTAATTCCCATATGAACCTGAAGTTAGAGCAGAAAAGGCCTGCTACACACACTACTGACAACTAGAAACACATTTTTTTTTCTTAATACTAGAACACACATTCCTTTATCCTAAATTCCTCAAGGGTGGGGCAGTTAGGCTTTGGCCAAAAGAGACACTGCTGGAACAGCAGCAGCAGCCCTGGGGCTACAGCTGCAGCTATATGGCCAAGCCAGAGCATAATTCCTCTGCCTGCATCCTTCATACTCTACTGTGGCTCAGCAAGGCTGGAGATCCAATTTTGCAGCCATCCATCTTGATCTGATCGATGAAAGTACAGTCCCCTACAACTGCAAATCTCAACAGGCAATACAGAATTCTGATTTAAGTAACTTCCGACTCTGACCACCTGAGTCAGTGGCCACATCTCTATATTAAAGACAGCAAAATACTACAACTCCAAAGGCTGTAAATGGCAGAAGACCAAATACAATAATTTCATATCCATATGGGCTTATTTCTATCATTATGTTTTCATTTCCTTAATGGCTTTAAATATCTTCTGTATCTCAGATAAATGTGCAAGTCAGATTCCTCGTTTGCATAAACTACAAGTTTCTTTATAGCTATGTACACAGTCAATGTAATCTTTGCAAATGTCTACAATAAAAAAAAAGCAACAAAGGCAGCACAAAGTAATCTGAACTCTTCCTGTTCCCCTGAAATACAGGATGGGTAATTTTCTTTAACCATCTGTCCTGGATGCCTTAAATAAATCATAATACCCCTGCTCATCTGAAGACAAACTTTTGTGGTACCCAAAGCTCTGCTACACCAAGCAATAGTGTTACACCAAGCAAACAGATTTTCAGTACCATGCTAGCTGCCACCATTAAGACCCTTTTGCTTGGACTGCTTCCATAGAGCAGCTGCCTTGGTTTAAGATCTCCCCTTTAGCTCAGGCACGATCAGAGCAGCATCAGAAACCTGGCAGTATATTTAAAGTTATTCACTGTAATGAAGCCATACCACACACGGAAGGAGTCTATTGTCAAAGCATAATTGCCATTGCTGTTACACCTTGGGACCTCCAGACTGGATTACTGTATTGATTTTTACACGGAGCAGTTGTGGATCACTTAAGAGTTGCAAGCAATGGAGAAAGCAGCTATCCACAAGAAACACAACAATTTTTCAGACCATGTATCTGCCCTGTTAACCCTAATACAGCTCAGATCGTGATGCTGAGCTATGAAAGGTTAGGTAGGTCCAAGCTATTTTTAAGATCACCTGTCTTCCTCAGAGTGTTGTGTTATAGGAAGCCTTACAATTTTAATTAATAATATCAACAGGAGGACATTTTTATTGAAGTAAATTTAACAGTGGGCTATTGTTTCTGTACGGATCTGATACAGTTCGATCTGTCTATGTTTAGGACAAGGCAGATGACTATGATGACACACATGGCAAACAGGAGCCTACACAAACGCATCTCTGCAGGACATGAATGCTGCTTTTTAATTTCAAAAATATTTTAAAACGTTGTCTTAAATTTGCAAATCCTTTAACCAAGCTGCCTCTACAATCCCCTCATTTTCCATGGTCTTACAGGATAGCTCTGCTCTCGAGAAACAATGCAGCTTTGAGTGAAGCAGCAAGGACCACGTATTTTCAATGGCTGGATGCCAAATATTTAAGTCCTTGTCAAAAGAAATTTGCCAAAGACTAATATTTAACTCCAAACATAAACTACATTTTGGGGGAACCTTTCTCTAGGTGAACCATTGATAAAAATCATCCCCACAAGGAGAAAAAAGCATGTTTCATGCTTATCCTTGTGAATGCAGAGAAATAACAGTCTTGATGGGAATACATACTGATAATCTTATTTAAAAAAAAAACCTTAATAAACATATTGAGATTCATACCTCAGTGGAAACTAAATTGGATTTCTAAATCTTCATCTATAGGTCTTTGAAAGTGCTTAGTGTCTGATGTCAGGTGATTCAGTTTTCAGTGCTTTGAAAATCAAACCGTGTACTTCAAAGCCCAGACAGGATTTCAGCAGTAATTTTGAAAAAACCCCACCCACCCCAAATACAAACAAACCTGAAAACTTACCTTTCAAATCACATATATCCAAAGAAAGAAAGGGTTGCATGATATCTGTATGTCCTAATCCTGGCATGTGTATATTTATTTCTACTGCCTTTGATCAATAAGCAGTAGGAATCCATGCACCTGGGAAGTTAAAACAGAAATCACAGCCTGACTCAGCAGCTTCTCCCACACACAAAGCTGTACTTCCAGAGAGGGTCCCACTGAGCTGGGATTATATTTAAGGAAGGACTGTTCAACATGGCAGAAGGCTACACAATCAGGATGAATACATCACTCACTCAGAGAATAAGGCAAGCAGTAGTATTTCCATACTCTATTATAGGGGAAGCACATGGTTTATGCGTGCTTCCATGTGTGACTTGGATTAATTATGTATAGCACAGTAAAAAATATGAACCATGAAAATTGTAATGGACTGGTATCATTTCTGGCCACTTAGTGGCTTTATGCTCTCAGCACTTTTTCCCACACATTGGAAAACAAACAAGTACAGGTGCAAGCTCCTTGTAAATGGGAACAAGCAAAGCTTCCCTAACAGCTGCTTTATCTGCTTGCTATCTCTGAGATAATACTGCAAACCAAAGCCCTAACTAATCCAACTGCTGCAATAAAAAGGCTGATGCCATCATTTTTCTAATCACTTCAACAAGGTACATATACACAAAGTGATTATTGCATACACTATTGCTCTCTTTGCTTGCAGAAAACTGATCAGCCTATTGATTACAGCTTTATATTTACAGTCCAACAATGCAAGTATCTTAAGCTTAGAAAGCAACAGCCTGGCTGTCTGGTTGGGTCGTACCCCATCAGAAACCAGTATCTACATTAACATCTATGACTAAAAAATTCCCCCTTTGAAAAACAGCTATGCATTTTCTCCACAAAGAAATACAATTTCTTTCTTCTTCACCCAAGACAGAAGCAGCTGCAATTCCAGCCACAGCCCTTACAGATATACCAGCCCTGTCAGCAAACCCAGCAGGGGCATTATGGTAATTACAGAATTCTGTCCATTGAAGAAAAGGGTTATTCTGAATGAACAGGCACCACTGAGAGACCTCAGTGTTTCCAAACAAAAAGGAAAAAGAGAACTCATGCTTATGCTCTGAAACTAGTAGTACAAATATTGTTTCATCTTTAGCCATATGCCTTTGCATTTGGCTGGTACCAGATCCCAAATGCCACAAACCACAGACCTGAAATGCTGTGAGGAACAGCTACAGTCTTGCATTATATTCAGCCAGCACCCCAATATGGAACCAGACAACACGAGATGTCCCAAAAAACTTTTTTAGTAGAAATCAATCATTTATTCTTCAAAAATATTATGTTTATTTGAGGGTGTTTGCAGAATACGTGAGACATGTATTACAGAACAAGAATGCTGGAGAACTCCTGGTGTAACCAAGAGGTGAAACCGGCAAGTTTATACTTTTTTTTATTCCACTACTTTCTATTATGTTCCTCCCAAATAGTAACTATTATGTGAAGTTGACATTGCAGGTGTGCAGGCCTATGTTTTATAAAGGCATTCTGGAATTACATGAACTGAATATTTTAATTGAAATCATCAAAAATTACTTACTAGAATTGAAACCAAATAGGAGCAGAGCTTGGCTTTCCTCCAGTGTGTGCTAGCAACAATATCCCAAGTTTGTTAAAATATTGGAAGCTTTTGTATAGGAAGAGATAACAAGATAAATCAGTTCTTCCCCTTCTGCAGTATACAAATCATGTACTCATTCAATACATACCAAATCCTTCCCAGACATCTTGAAGTTTTCCTTCTAAGAATACACCAGGCTACCTAATAAATACCAATGTCTTTCATGAGTGGACTAAATTCCCAGTGAGGTTTATAGAGTTCAGGTACATCACAAAGCAGATCCTTTCAATGAGTTAAGCAAAGCTAGAGAAAACATCAACACTCAGGGAAAGAAATTCAACTGTTTGTTTGCAAAGTTTACATAGAATTTGTTTATTGTATTCAAAATATTCCTTTTTTGGGAATGAGTTAGTCCTCTGAATTACTTGTTCAAACAATTAATACTTTATATCAATTCATTTTTTTTCAACTTACTTTGTCACCTTGCATATGGATGTATAAAAAGACAAGAAGACAATAAATAACATTAGCACATACAAAAACCACCTAAAATCTCCTACTTCAATGAATCACTGCACTATTACTTGTACAATATAAATCTCTCATTAGCAAATTTACATATAAAAAGCCTGTGCTCTCTGCCTTGAAAGATTGAATGAGGTTGTCTATGGAAAGGTGTCCTTGCAAGCAGAAATCTCTGAAGTATCCAAAGTACTGTTGTCATGCAAGCCATCAACGTGGTCGTGAGCAGAAGCATGCAGCAAAGACATGGCTGCACTGTGAAGCTGCAAAATGAGCATTGCTGCAATATCATGTCCTCAGCCTCTGAACACAGGCAGAGCCACAACAGGCTGGAGCTGCCAGAACTCTGGCAAACCCTGATAGACACTTGTAACTGCACCTACACACGGCTGCTCAGACCGTCCCTGCTCTTCGAGGCAGCTGTGGATGAGAGAAGGGAAAATATCGTGGTGGCAAGGAATGATGGTTATGTGTTCACTCAGCATTATCCACGACAGCTGACCCAGAGCAGTGCAAGAACAGCAGCTGTAACTGCTCAGGGGATCGCAGATGAGAGGGACAGGAGAAGGAAGGAGGGAAGATAAGAGCAGCCAAAGAGATGATGTATCTAAAAGACTATTCCAGAAAGCAGCACTGAATTCTATGATCAAATCATTAAAATAAAGGTTAAAATACTTAAAACTTCATCCTAAAGGTGGAAAAATATTATCAAAGTAACTTGTTTCCAAATGATGAACACCATGAAACTTTAATTAAAGTTATTAGAAGGTATAAGTGCTTAGCAGGGATACAGATCAGGTCACTTGGCTATTTAAGAGGGAGTGATGAAATCTCAGATAGACTACACATGGCAGGTTTGGGGTCAGGAGTCTTTTCATGGACCAGGCTGATGCAGGAGTGACATATCTGAGTGCCTTTTCATGTACAGGGGGAGCTAATCCCCATCTGCGCTGATTCCTCTCCAGGAAAAAGAGAGCAATACAAGAAATTGAAAGACTAACAGTTTATGCTGATTGAAGGATATACCTTTAGATGTGGATGGGATTTGAAAATTTTGTTTGCTGTGACTTCATGCATGAGCAAAAGCACTCCTCTTTCCAAACCCTAGTAAATCAATAGCCACCATTAAATATGAAACTATTTCTGAATCTTCATGGTAAATAAAGAATCCATGTCTTATCTATCCCTCAATATAAAAGGATATCAAATTCTCGAGGTCATATTTTACACTCCCTGCTAGCACACAGTACAATTTATTAGCTTGTGGACTGCAAATAATAACTTATGATATATTAGTGTAGGCAGAGAATAACCCACCTTTGCCAGTTAGACCCAGAAGATACTCAGAAGTTTATTTTCCCCCCATGTCTTCCATTCTGAAGACTTGGGAAAACATGAATCCAGCTGATTCCACTGACTCGTCTTCTCCACATAAATAGCAATTTAAAAGACACAAATGTTAAAAGGCTGCTGTCTGTTGAGCTCAATATATTACATCTGGAGAGAAGGCCATTATGACCTGATAAATTGAAACTGATAAATCTTAGGTTGTAGCTATATCATGAGAAAAAAATTAATCATGTAGACTGAAAAGAACACCATAATGTTATGTTACATTTGCCTCCTCTCCAGGAATATACCTAGAAATGTAAACATTTCAGGAAATACTGTGAACTAATCAGCAACTCTTGTATTGTGATTGGAAAGGACTACTCCGCCTCCAAAAATGACTATAATCTGTACATCAAAAGAGAAATCAAGCTCTGAAAGTCAATGTAGTATTCAAATATTGCTGAACTACAAACATAATGGTTAATTCAAGACAAAAAAAGTAAACGATTTCTTCAAGACTGAGAAGTCATAAGGGTCTTGACTAGTTCAAATGATCAAAAACTACACTGAAGTGGGTCTCTTGAGCTGTGCACTTAACACATCACTTGCTCTGCAGTGCAGCAAGCTACAGAGTACATATTACCTGGGGAAAATGTCCTCTTACATGTTCTCTAAATCTCCTGTGCATTTGTGTATTAACAGATTCATACCATACAATCTTTTCTACCCTTTTTGTCACATCCATTAACACAGAACAAAGTGTTCTCAGGAATGAAAGTGTTCTTTTACTTTTTAACTGATAAAAAATAAGTATGATAGATAACAAATTTTACAAATATTTCGTCATAGTGACCAGCCACACACTGTAACACATCCAGTGTAATACTTAAAAATTCAAAATATCAACTATAAATATAGTTAGTAAGCAAACCCTATGATTTCCCAGAACTAAAGCTCAGAGCTGATATGTGCTTAACACACTATACAAGTACTGCCAGGCCAAAGTCAGATGACACCTTTAAGTCCATGAGCTCCACTGACTGTATCATATTAAAAACAATGCACATTTGGAAGAGATAGGCAGAGCATATGAAAAGGCCTTTCAGCCCTAGCTGGCACTCTTCTGGCACAAAATCTTAGTTTAACAGATACTGATGTAAACATAAATCATTAAACTGAACTATATTCATCTGGGAAGGAAGCTTCTTATTCTTGACAGGAAACCCACAAAATAGCTCTTAATTCCTGAAAGATGGAGATCAGGTTTCAGCTTCTGAATAGCACTTCCCCTCTTCACCTCAAATTGTCTCAAGTAATTTAATTCAGAGACAGAGCACAGAAGCAGGACTGGAATTACTCTACCACATTAACTTCCGATTAGAGATGGATATAATTTTGGGAAACGAGCATAGTCAGATCCACAAGAACCTCCAGGGCAAGGACTGTCATTAAGAAAAGACAGATATGAGCTGGCCAGACATTTGTGTTCTCTCTTCCACATTCAACAACAAATTCTTCTGGTTTTGTTTTGTTGTGTTTTTTATTTTAGGAGTGTCTCTACTACCTCCTAATAAACTTTTTGAGGTGGAGAACAGTGGAAGGCGTACAGATGCAAGAGCCAGCAACTGAGGAATAGTCATTGTGGGACTTTAAGGGGGCCTGCAGAAGAGCTGCAGAAGGACTTTTGACAAGGACATGGAGGGATAGGACAAGGGGGAATTACTTTAAAGTGAGAAGGAAATTGTTTATTGTGAGGGTGGTGAGGCTCTGGCAGAGGTTGCCCCGAGAAGAGGTGGATGTCCAATCCCTGGAAGCGTTCAAGGCCAGGTTGGACGGTGCTTTGGGCAATCTGGTCTAGTGGAAGGTGTCCCTATCCATAAGAGGAGGGTTGTGACAAGAGATGGTCTTTAAGATCCCTTCCAACACAAACTATTTCACAGTTCTATAATTCTGTCTGTATAGTTTTTAATATTCCCTGCCTCCTGCTGTTTTTCAGGAAGACAAAAAAACCTCAAACTATCCCAACAAATGAAATACTGGCCAACTCTTCAAATGGGTACCCAACATTGCTATGCCTGCAATGCCTTTTTGCTCACAAGTAGACACAAATCTCTTCTCTGCCACCATCAAGAGTTTTATTATCAAAATAAATACTATGGGGGCAAAAAAGGACTCCCATGATGGTCACCTCATCGTAGCCACTCTTCTGACTCTTGCTACAAGTTCAGCTTCAAGTGCCTTCATCCATATCAAGCAAAGCATACTGAAGCCCAAAAGCCTTATAAAACATCTGATTCATCATAGTTATTCAATCATTTTAAACAATCAAGTTGAAAAACAGATGTAAAGGTTGAAGAAGTATCTTTTCTCTTTGAGTCCTCACAGAAACATTTGTACCCCTGCTTGTGAGAACAGGACAGCACCAGATTCATTCTACAAAACTCCTCATCCTGCTGGAGACTAGAAGAGATAGCAGCCCTTAGTTTCTGGTACAGTCATTCAAATCCCAAAACAGGGAAAACATGGTTCATTCTGAATATTTGCATTCTCTCAAAATAATCAATTTATGCTTCTAATAAAAAAGCCAACAACACTTCAGATGTCTGCTTCAGTGAGCAAACTCTCTGAATGGAAGAAGGATGGGTCCCTCACCTTGGCATGTTTACATCATTGTAATTAATGCAGGCACTGCCTCTCACCGGTTGAGAATCTGGTATATCAAATAATTCAATTTCATGGCTGGCCCTACATGGTGCAGTTAGATGTACTTTCCACTGATACACAACTCTTTGTCAGTTTAACCAAGTCTGATCCTTTCTGGATTGCAGGCAGAAGCAGCAGAGGGAGCAGCAGGGTCTCCAGTGCTCCTGTCCTTGCACATCCATCAGCATGGGGATGACCCCAGCTTTACACAAGTGCTTGAGAGTTCTGGGGCAGTGTCCAGAAGGCAACTACAGGACTTGAAGTTACTGCAAAGTAAAGCAAGGGTGATGGTTGAACTTCAACACACAAGCCTCCTGCTCAGTTTGCTACAATAAAAAACTCCTTACCACTCTCCCAAGGTTGTGTCGCAAGAGATCGTGTCTCACAAGAGAGAAAGGTTTTGAGTAATAAGAAATTTGTTGCTGTGGTGATGTTGATGATTCACACTTAGTCTGGGCCTTGTACCTGACTACCACGGCACAAACGTCACACACACGACACCATCAGACTCCTGCAGTTGCACTGCAATAGATTCCAAGCCAGCAAAGAACGCACACCCACACTCACCTCTCATGGCAATGCAGCAGGACTTAGTCATGCGCTGAAGTGACTTGTTGACTAAAAATGGATTAAAGCCATGTCTGTAGTCAAACGCATGCTGAAATATTTGGCTGAAGAGGGACATAAATCTGCCTTAAGTTTAACTTGCTTTGCTTCCTTCATCTGCATAGATTTGTGGTGTGGCAATAGTTTTTACAGATTCATAGGAAGAGGAATAGAGATTCTTCTACTTTTATAACATCTCCCAGGACTATCTGGGAGATCTCAGGCTAGAAGAGAGTATACCAGCAACACAAACCATAGATCACTAACAGAGTTTTGCAAAAAGCATTAAAAATAGCTTGCACGATTCTATTTTCAAAATAAAACTTCTCAAATATAAGAAAGACCTCCATACCACAAAGCAGTATTTACTTTGGTTTCCTCAAAATTCATCAAGCAGATGAATGCCATTAGATGAATTTTAGTATAGAAAGAAAGAAAAATAAGGCTCCAAACACCAATTATCTGACTCTGATCTTAGTTATTCAGGTATAAATGGCAAGGAACTCTACAGAAGCCACTAGAAAAAGACCAGTCATGACCTTAATCTCAGTATGCTACACAAACCACAGTCAACATTTGCCAAAGGTCAGAGGTCTGAGACTTATCTAGAAGAATGCAGAATGTGGCCTGGAGAATCCAAATTGCAGATTATTAAATAAATATGCCAACAAAATTGCAATAACTACACTACTGCCCAGCACAATCATTATTTTGTAGACATTTACAATGGCAAGCAATGGCCTGGTTCTTGCACACTGAAAATCCAAATGGAGTAACAGAAAGCTAAAGGTGATGAGCTCATTTTATTCTATTGTCCACATCTCAAAATAAACATATATTGTCATTCTCATGCAGTACATAGTAAGACATGATCATCAACTGCAACAGGAATATTTTTGACATATATCCCCCCAAAAAGGTAGGCAAAATGTTCAGAAATCACTCTGCACATAAATTCGCAGTGAAAAGACTTGTTTTGCTTTCTGTGGCTTCTATATGAGAAGTGCTTGGCAGCACTCTCTATGAACTATCTGGAAGAGTCTGCTCTCAAGCAAAGATTTAAGAATCTTTAAGAAGAAGGAAACAAGCAGACACATACAAACCATGACAGTTTTGATTCTGGACTGTTGCCAGTGCTCAGCACAGTTTTAACATTTAGATGCACATTTTTTTCTCTGCATGTAGATTTTACAACATGTTTCTTACTTGTGGGATCTCAGTCTCTCACTCAAACATAATACAAACAAATGTATATAACTTTCTTCCTAGAGCGAAATGCAAATTGCATTTCCCACACAACAAATTCCATGATTATACACAGATTTACTGCACAGGACATTTGTGCTTCAGTCATAACACCTGAAAACATTTAGAGGAGAGAGGGGTTTGCATGTGTGTGCTCCTTTGTTCCAAAGAAGCTAGTTCACTGCTAAGAAATGCTGATGAAATAGATTTTTATTGATGCTTCATCTAACATACTAGGATGTTTGGTGCCTGATTCACAGTAATTGAATAATCAATTCCTTGCTTCTTTAATATATTAATTTATTAAATGCAAGATATGTACAGCTGATGTTTCAAGAAGCTTATTTTCAAACTAAGGCAATGGTGGGATTCTTTAAGAAGATGACTTCTGCATTTCAAAAGTCTGGGGATATATAATAAAAAAAGGCAGCCAATAAAGTAATAAAATATTTTAAATATAGTTGTGTGAATTTAGATAACATAATTTTATTACCTGCCTTGGAAAAACTAGGTTGAAAGAAATATTCTCACTAATAAAGAATGTCATTTTATTTCAGGCTAATTTTTAAAAATTTTGATATGTATGTTAGCCAAACCTCCCCTGCATTCTCAGAACTGTCAGCAGTTTTACTTTTAATCATAAGTCATGGAACAAAAGGATAATACAACACTTGCTACACAACAAAGGTAAACCCATCAACCATTACCATCACCACCTCTGGGTTAGTGTTCATCCTTATGAAAATGGAAGAGAAAATGCCAACATCAATTCCTTTAAACTGCGATAGAGCAGCAAGGTGAGTACAAATGTCTTTTTTTCTCTTTTAAACTCTTGACAAGAGATTCCACCTACAGCTCTCCATGATGGATCTCAAAAGCATTGTCATGTCTTACACTTTCTGGAATGATGCCAGCAGGTGTATGTCCTCCAAAAAAACCCATCCTCTTATCAGAGGAGAACCCTGCACAGAGATGGGCTGACTGGAGGGTAGAGAGAGGGAAGAGTTTAAGAGCTCTCCCTTCCCTTCCTCCCCTCTCTGAAACTGCCTCCCCAGCTGCAGAGCAGGTAGTCCCAAGGCAGAGGTGCAGTGAGGGACCGCAGATCACGCAGGCACTGGCCAGCCTGGCTGCAGCTGCAGCAGGGGCTGCCCAAGTTAGCTCAGCCTGGCTGCTTCCAGCACACACTGCACCAGCTTCTGCCCTTGAAAGGCTGAGATACAAAGCTGGTATCTGAAAGAAAAGGTTCTTGTGGCTCTAGTTGCCACAGGCACTAAAATGCCATTGCAAATTCAGCTATTAGCGAAGAGATAAATATCTTCAGGGCAAGTAGTGGCTATATTCTCAGCAATAACTTGCAGGTAATCTTCCATTTAAAAGGTCTCTGCTCCTTCTCATCCATGCTAGGCCATGACCACCTAGCCGCTTTCTGAACTCCAGCATCACACATTTTAAGAAGAAACTTGCCATCTCAGCTACACTAGAAGAGAGTCACACATTTTGATACCAATGGTGCTTAAACCATGCCAAAACATCAGGGAGAGCCTTTGCATCAGCAGGGAGAGTGCCAGTCCCACAAGAGTGACACTGAGAAGGTGCTACCTTGCTTTCAGCAGGGGAACTAGGAAGTAGCTTTCCCTTGTCTTCTGCATTAACCCCAAGCCTCAACATAATGATGATGACTGCACTCTGTACTTCTTCCCAGCAACCATGCACTTATCAGGAGGAATGAGATCAAAGCTTGCACAATGCCATATGCAAAAAAATACCTTTGCTGTTTGCAAGGTCTCATATAAGAAGTGACAGTTACAAACTCCTGTTCCTTCTGTCTGCTCTTGTGCTTGTGGAGACACCTGGGTAAATCTCCACCACAACACAAGCAGGCAGGAGTGAGGAAGACAAACCAGGAAATGTGTACCATACAAACGGTGCCTCAGCTGCAACCTGCCAACAGAAGCAGAGGTCTTTCACATTGTATCAGACTAACAAGCATGACAGGAAACCTAAAGCACCTAGATACTGCAAACTGCTGCAAACCTCCAAACAATCTTAGCCCAAAACAGAGTATCAGCAATTTAATGGATAATTTCAATGATCAAGTGATTGACTCAGCACTCTCAGTCGAGCATGGTAGCTGACAATGTACACTCCTAGTCCTTTGCAATACAAAAAAAAACAAAGACATATAAAGTACCTTCACAGCAAGTTTTTAATATATGGCCACTTGATTGCTTGCAAGCAGCTCTTCATGTGGGGATGCTTCCTCTGGAATCAGAGGGGAATATTTCAATTTAGTCACAAATTTGGTTTGTCAGTCTATGAAAAAAAAAGGAATTAAAAAAAGATCACTGTAGACTACAGATATCCCCATAGGGACATATACCAGTAAATCTGGAATTGTTTAAAATCACACTTAAATTTTTCCAGTAAACCTTTTTACAAGCTGGCCATGTAAAAACAACACTGACTGGACACCCTGTGAGAAATAAATTATAAAACCTTGAAACATGGTCATAATGCAGCCAGTGCTCAATCCACTATGATTCACACTTTCTTATACAATGAGAGTAATTTCAAAAAAAACTATGGGTGAATTCACAAGAGCTGTGAGCTTTCCCAAGGCATTATTAGACATGAAAAACAAAGGTTTGGGAGAAAATTCTTTTAACATTCCTGGCATATTTGTACAAAAAAATTTCATTTCATGGAGATACTCCTTATTTACATGTCCCATTAAAATGTCATCCCAATATCATGGAATCAGAGTAATTGTGATGAAACTAAAAAAAAAAAAAAAAAAAGAAAGATTCTTTTAGAATGGGAAAAACATGAATTACCCATGCAAGGCAGATAAATTAGATCAAACAGTTGTGTGGCACCCAAATAAATCTGCTGAGCAGAAGTTTGCAGGAGGTTTTCTACAGGGAAACAAATTGTTTCCAATCCCACCCTTTTTCCCTCTTGTCCATTTATATTGAGAAATATCCCATTACATTTTATTTGGTAGAAGACAAAAATGTCAAATTATTTTTAAAAATGCTGAAGCAGGACTTTGCAAGTATATTTAGGAATAAATCTCAGAAGACTTGCACTGTCTCAGTATTTTTATGTCAATTTTACTATATTTGTACTGATTTCATTAAGCATTCTATCTGCCAGAATTTAAATGTAAGCAATTCATAACAGAATATTTTGAAATAAAGTAATGCAACACATTAACTAGAACTTTCAGTTACACCGTACAATTTGTCAAATTGCCAACAGAACAACTCATTTGAAAAGACAGATTGTTGCTTATTCTTCAGCTGTCACTTGTGTTACTTCACTTGAGCTCCTTTTGCCTGACACTTGGCGCGGAGTTAGTCAATCATACTGACGGCTACCTGATGAGCTCTGATAAAACCCACAAACAAAACAGAGATTCTGGTGACTCATCCATCAGTCTGGAGAGCAACTTGATACCCCAGATAGCGGCTCCAGGAAAGCAACCCCTGCCAGCCACACATGCCGGCAGATACTGGTGACGCAATCTAGTCATGGCATCCTTCCCAAGACAAGGATATTATGGGGATAAATTGCTTGGATTTGCTGGATTAAAAAATATCACAAGATTCTGAATCTGTGGACTTTCAAAGTATTTTCGCAAACTCTCTCTGCTAAGGGCTTCTTTTATAAGTGAAGGTTTTTAAAATAGTTACCTAATATGAAGAAAAGAAAAAAACAACCAACAAAAACCCTAACCAAAAATCCAAACCAAACCAAACAACTTTGCAGAGTGTGTAGAGATTCTCTGTACCTGGTCCAAACACCTCTGGAGATCCAACCACACATCTTCCACCAGGGACTCCATTGAGATCACAACCAATTTTTGTATCAGGTACGCGCCAGTTACAATGCAATACGATCACCTTGTCACTCTCCCTTCTCAGAGGCTCCATTTTCCTTTTCTTTAACTTGTCCATATATTTTTATATCCTGTCTAGCATTCCACAGGTGGAATGCACAAATAAGACCATATAAAATGATGCAGTCACAGAAATAAAGAGTGCATCCACTGTCTGCCTCTTTCCTTCTCCCTATCATGTGCATCACATACACAGCAATAACCTTCATGCATCTTAAAGCTGCAACCGCTCACTCATGTGTGAAAATGAACCTCAGACTTCTACCAGTGATGAGGACAGAAGCCTAATGGTTTTGTCCAAATTAGCTCTTGAATTGGGTCATATATATTTTAATGAAGTATAAGCTAATGTGGGGGTTGGATGCTAGATGAGTGCCTGTGATAGCTTTTGTCCTTGGTTTGATTAGTTTGGCAATCACAATCATTTACATAAATGGTGAACACCTTACAAAGGGGGAATCACATCCCAAGGGGGCAGGAGAAAGGAATGTACATTCCATTCATAAAAAGATTTTATTGTGCAAATAGATACCAGGTAATTTCATTCTCTCTCCCCCTGTGTTCCTCGTTGACAAAGCAACTCAGGTGGCTCAGGCAGCGCTACAGTGACCAGGACTGCATCCCTGGCCTGGTCACTGTGAGAAACACAATGAACACCAGGGGAAAAGAGATGGATAATTTTTCCTCTCCTGCCAGTAAATGGGTATGCATGTTCTAGGAAGAATTATAATCTCCAGCAAAGAAACATTTAAAATTTGCCCTAGTTTGTCAGCACAGTCTTAGTGGTTCCACCCTTCCCAAGCAGCACTGCAATTCACTGACTCGGTCACACAGCACAGATGTGCACAGAGAAGAATGGCATTCAGAGCTATCCAGCTTATAATCTATCATGAATCTAAATGGAATTAGACAAGCATCAGGATGTTAAAAATTTTCATTTGCCCACAGAACTGATGCAGGCAGCAAGTTTTTCCACTGACTGGTGTGGTTTTAGATATAAACTCAACTTACTCATCTCAGAGCAGAGGAAAGCAGTAATGCACATCCTGATACTCCTTTCCAGTCATTTTGGCTTAGCACACCAAGAACTTAAATACCCTTCACTGGCTTACAGAAAGCATCCCTTCACATCTTTCTTTTGCATACTGGACTGAGACAATCAAAACATTTCACCATCACTGAGCAGAGGTTAGCAGGTGTTACCAACTCTATGATTCTTCTTATTTTTCAGGGAAGCCTTTTCTCGAATATTTTTATCTGTTGTATAGGTGAATCAACATTATTTATAAGACGCATTAATAAAAATTACAGGTCTGTCCTATAGACTTCATGATCACACTTCCAAGTAGGAAACCTGTGGGACTCCTTGCCAAAAGATGCCATGAATACCATGTTTTTACATGGTGTTCAACGTGACTTGGACAGGTACGTAAGAGATCCATTGACAGTTACTGTGTAAATGAACCATATCAGGTTCAAGAAATCCCCTGAGCTAAATATTGTCTGAGGCTGAGAGAACATTCATGGAAACATCAGACAGGCTTGTCCCCTTCTTACCCCCTGAGTCTGCTTACTGTGGCCACTGTTGGAGACAGGATATTGGGTTAGATGAAGTCTTTGTCTGAACCAGTACAGCTGTTATTATGCAGAAGCAGTAACATCCATAAGAATTTACTATGACAGAACAGATGTGAGGAAATGTTCAAGAAAACAGAGGAGCTCAAAAGTAATTTGGCAAGTAATGTTTTGGCAGCAGTACTGGCTTAAATAGCCTCCTTTCTCCCTGACCTCACCCACTTATTCCCACCACTCCCTTCTTTGTGCTTGTACTGCTGTTTGTGTAGCCACATCGTGAACCAGGCTAGAAAACCATTTGGATGAGACACCTTTCTTCTTTCCTCCCCCTTTTCTGTAAGTAATTTCTCAGCCAGATCAGTATGCAGATTTAGCTGTGCTGCAGATTTAGCTGCTGCACAGCTGAACAAATAGTTTGCCACGACTACACAAGAAGCAGCTCAGATCAGGAACACATGTCCAGGGCCAGGACATGTTTATGCTGAGCATAAGCAAAGCTTAAGCAGGACCATCACAACACTACCACCAGCCCACAGCCTGAGACTCCTCAGGGCAATGGAAGAAGTGTCTCTGCCCAGAGCAAGAGCCCAGCTTGCTACCTAGCCACAGCACCAGCTGTGAGGACACTTTGCTTACCTGGTCTAGTGAAGACAGAATTTCAATACCGAGCAGACAGTGAGAGAAGTTGCTTGTACAGACACTCCCTGCATCGTAACTCAGACAAACGTTAAAAGCTCTCCTAGGAGAAATCAAGCCACATTCAGGTTAAAAATGGGACATGGCCAGGTACCTGTAAATCACCTGAGGATGTTCCTGCTAAGCAGAATTACTGTGTCTCTTAAACAGTAGTTATTGAGTGCATTTGGCTTTATTAGTTCTCTGGGCAATTTCCCGATTAGAAACACCCTGATTAAGTGGAAAACGATACACTGCCTCTGCATTCTCTATAAACAACATATGGTAGTTTACTACCTAGGCACTCACAGAGGCTGAGCAGAACACAAAGCAGAGGAGGGACCTGGGTACTACTAATGGCTGCTTTCAGAACACAGGCAGTAAATGACAACTTGGCTTCCATCTCCTTGCACAATCCAGTCTGACACCTTTGCCTCACAGTAAACAAGAATAATGCATTAGGAAACTGCAAGGTGCCATGAAAAGCACACACCTTTTCTTTCTCACATACACAGCATTTAAAGGCAGGCAACACTGTGCACATTGCTTTCCTGAAAGGCTGCCACAATAGGGACCAGCTCCTGCCAGAAGTTGCATGACTTTGATACAAGTGGACCAAAAGAGCAAAATGCAGAATTCAACAGAACTGGCTTAAACTAACAGCAGCAGCTGTTAAACAGTTCGTGTTGGCAGCCAGATTATGCAGCCTGCATGACTGGAGGGCTCTGACTGCATATACTAAACTCCTCTCAAACTCCATACTAAGACACCTGCCTGGATGCTATTTCCCAGGTCAGCTGGAGGAAACCAGCAGAGGCTGCATATGGACAAATTAACTAACAGGACACTACAGATAGCTTAAACCCTGAGCTTCATTATGTTCAAAACAAAGACACAAGTCAAATCTATACCAAACAAGCATCAATCAAAGTATTATTGTTGTCACTCTAAATTGTCTCCTTCTGATAAACTCTTTGAAGGTGAAGGAATTAGGCGTATTCCCCCAGAAAGGTCATATAATATGACCGTACAAAAACAAAAGACAACAAACAGAATTCAGACACAAAAGCTGATTTTTAAGAAGCCCCAAAACTAAATTACTTCACCTCTCTCAACCCTTCAGATGCAACTGTCTCTGGTAGATTCTCCCAATACATATATACCAGCTAAAATTAGGCTCATGATCTTGACTCATCCAAGTGGCTGCCAATCACTTAGTTAAAAAAAGAAACAATTCCAGCAGTTGTGTACTGCACACAGCCCTGTGCTGCTCAAGACACTTGAATCCAAATTGGGGCAAAGCAACTTCATCATTTCAGAATGAAAAAAACAACATAGGCAGTGCATTTCTTAACAGCCAAGGTCCTTTCTGATACATTATTTAAAACTAAAGAAAACACAATTGTCTGTGCTGATTCTGCTCAACAACTGGATTTTGAAAGATTGATCAAGTATGCGATAAAACCATTTACTTGAAGAATGTTTTTCTGGCAATCAAAATGATACTGTCTCTGTACTTGTTCTCCACCTGTGAAAAGAAAACCAGCACCATGATAATCAAAATAGACCAAACTTTCAGGGTTAACCCAACTACAGGAAAAGCACTGTCACACCTCTGCACCCAAGCAAACCAAACCAGGCCTGATTTAACACAGTCTTCTCAGGAGTCCAGGGAAGATTTTTTTCTGAGCAATTATGTCTGTTTGTTTAAACCGGAATCTTCTGCAGTGAAGAACCACGCCTTCCAAAAGCAGTGAGTAGTCAGCTCATGTTTAAGTCACTGGAAGCAAGAGGCAGTCAGTACTTTTGCACATAAACTCCCTGAAGAATAAATTATAACAGAAGAAATCCAGCAAGGCTGCCACTACATTTAAAGACAAAATTCCCATTGAATTCAGCAAGACAAAAGTAGGCTTTGATACACGTCCCACAAAAACTGGCATCAGACTTTGGTCTGTCCCCAAAAGGGGCAGAGTTGTGACAGCCCTCACAAAACGGAAGGGAGAGGGATACTAGAATTGAAGACACTTCTGCCTGCAAACAATACTATATTCACTGGGAACTTCTGTTTTAACATGCACACTCTGGAGCATAACTGTAACAAGCTGGAAGTTGCAACTTTATGTGCTACCATCAAATCTAGTCCCTTAAAGTGTGCCACAGAACTCACTCCTTTTACATTATTATATAGCAAAATAGCAAAATTAATGTGGTCTTGCCACTGTAAATCCTGACCAGAGAAATTTAAATGGATAGTTCTACACTTTGGTGTCCCCGTGATGAAAAGGAAGTTAGATACCAGTGTAGCTGTAAGCTCTTCTGTTCTCTATGCCAGAGTTATGTCATAAAAATGAGACTGGAATGTGGCCCCAAAACTTTACCCAAACAGTGGAAATTATGCTTTTTTTAATAAAATGCTCCAGTATTCTGCTCCTGCCCATCGAGCGAGCATTCCTATGAATCCAGAGTACCACAAAGGAGCCTTTATCTCATCAGTATGATATTGCACATGTCTCTAAGAAGCTTTTAACTACTCATTAAAAAACTGCAGTTCATCTGCTTTGGTAGAGGGTGGATCAAACCAGGCTGTGTTTAACAGCACAGTCTTGACATTCAGAAATGTATTAGATTGCTAGATTTGCACATGACAACTGCATTATGTTTGGGCAATTCGTCTGAAGAAATCTCCCTCCTTCTATTGTAATAATTACTGTCTTTATTCATAAACTAGAAAGTATCAGTTACTCATTGATCAAAACACACTGTCCATTAGTCCTGCATTCCTTTACAACAAGATAAGCCTTACTGGGTTAGCTGAACAGAGGAGCAAAAAATTACAGTGTGTAAGTCAAGGATGACATTCTCAAACTTGGCTGACTTACTTTATACTCCTAAATCCTCATTTAGTTTTTCAGTAATGCTGCAAACCCCCACACAATATAACACATAAAGACACCGTGGGAGTCAGTGTCTATAAAAATCAGAGCAGTCCTACTTACATGCTTAACTACAAATTTGGATGTCTAACTTCAGATATCAACATTCAAAAAATGTTGGCCTAACTGATTTATTTAAGGCTGCAAAGACAGTCAGGCTTAAGGACTGGATATGGAACCAGAGGACCTCACTTAGGCCTCTGCCTAACCAAAGCCCTCCCAGCACGCAAAGGCAGTTATCTGTGAGCTTCTAGCACAGAACTTAAAGAAAAGACAAACAGCTGTAGAGAGGTGTTCGCAATCTGTGTGAAAAGAATCATGCACAAAAACCTCTCTTTCCTTCTCTATGGAAGGTTAATAAGCAGGGTCTTGAGATGAATACATTCACTTCCCAAAGGCAATTACATCCAGTTTCTCCAGCAATGAACTTCCAGCAGACACTTCGCTCACCACATACTCCAACAGTGTGCAACTTACATTACAAGATTCATCCAACTCCAGCACCAAAAAGAAACTGCAGTTACCATTTAGTATGTTTTTCACTCTGTATTTCATCACCATCCAGAAGGACAATTAACAGCAACTAATAAACCTGCAATCTGGGAGCTCTGCAGAAGAAGAGGCGGCTATGAACAGCTGCTGGTTCACAAGCCTGCAAAGTGCTGCTGCCTGACAACCCTGTCCTGCTCTCCAGGAGGCCAGAGCCACCTGGAGCATCAGGGAAGCCCTGGTGCCTTCCCTTTCAGAATGCACAATATGCATGTGTGAATCAGCATCCACACCGAGCTATGCTCCATCTATTGCCAAACCATGGAAAATTCAAAGTTAAGGCCACAGCTCTGTCCACCCCCACTCCAGTGTGCTTAGCTGAGGTGGTGTGTGTTGTGTGTCATGTTGGACCACTGTGCTCTCAAGGACATTGGCAAGAGATAGGCCTGAGAAAGTGGGTTACAAGCTGTGCATTTCTGATATGCCACAGAACTTCCTCGCTTCTCGGACTTCAAACTGGATCCACATTGTTTCCCTAGCACAGTCTAATATTTCCCAGGCTCCAGAAGGCAGGGTGGGGCCCAGCCCCATGGCAAACTACCCAAATCCATCACCCTCTGAAGGACCCACAGTTTAATGCTATCACTCAACAGAGATTCAGGGAAAGGAGGGAAGATCTGTGGATAAAAACAACAGTACAATGCTTAGTTTGGCTGAACAGTCTTTAATACTGCCTATTTCTCCTAAGTATGTGTGTTAATTAAAAATATTTCATAATCTGGTGATGTTTTGCTTGACTGGCTTCTGGCAAGCTCTGTGATATGTTTGAGTTTTTAGGGCATAGGGCAATGTAAAGTACTACAGGTATCGGATTCAGTACTGAAAGTGTCCAACATTAAAAAAAGTCAAACAACACAGCTTTAAAAAGAGAAGATGGGAGGAATTTAGCAAGAAGAATCAAGTACTTTTCATATTATTTTAAGGTGGTAACATGAGGTTTATTTCTTCAAGAGATGGGATTGTTTCTCAAGGAACTGAGCCAAATCCAACAAAAAGCTAACAAGACACAGACAATAAAGAACTGCCAGTGAGTTTAACAGATGTTTTTCAGCTCACTTAGTTTAACCTGTCCTTGCCTTTGGCAGAAGACTTTTGATTTTAGCAAGACAACTAGGATTTCAGAGCAATGCTGAACAAACATTTTAGAAAGAACACAGAGGAAAAATTTTTATGCATGCTCTGTGCAAGATGGACACTGGGTACTTCCCTCACCTTCCTCTGTTTGAAGTGAAGAAAATTCACAGAGCAGAGTTAAGCCACTACAAAGTGCCTTCTGAAAACCTTGCCCTTTAGTATATTCCACTGTTTCTCTTTACACTCCTATGAGGTGGTAATTTATTTTACAAAACCAATAGTTTACATTGGAACTAAAATAACTTATTGCAGGTATTTCTTAATCAGCTTCATCAAGCTCAAGTGAAAAAATATTTAGCTTGTTTAAAGAGTTCCAGTATTTGCATTTAGTAGATTATTAAGTAGAAACTAAATCATGTTCCTGACATATCTAGGATTTGATTAACAAGAAATTAAAATGTCTACGCTACATCTCAAGAAAATTCAGAGTTGCTGCATTAATAAAATACTATTATGTAATTTAAGTATGAAGAATATTTTGCTGATTTTAAAATTCCATATCCTATCCTTGTGCTAGGTACACATTAAAATACAAAATATATATTTTGCTTCTCTCCTGAAAGGAAGTTGAAATGGGCAGTTGGGCTAATGTTAGAGCTACCCGGTCTGAGCAGCAGAAATGCACAATATTCACCTGGAAGTTAGAAGTTCCTCCACTGCTAAATGTTTCTTCTGGTACCAATAAAGGGAGGATGTGTCACAAGGGGAATATCTGCCACTTCAACTGTAATTAAACTTGTTGCTGAGTATGATCCACAAAAAAGTAATTCTTCATCCACTTCAGCTGGTGAGTATTTCCCCACAGAAAAATGAAGGACTTTTAGTAGGCAATGATGAAGGCATGGGATTGAATACAAGCAGAAAAGAGCCACTTGGATGGAACAGGCATGTTGAAGGTTTTACTCTTTGGAAGCATTTTAAAGCAGGATAGAAGAACTTGCCTCCTTGTAAGATTAATCTCAAAAGTCAATAGCACCTCACCAGGGGTTGAAATTGCATCTTTCCTATGGCTTTTCACTGATAACCGGTATTTACCACATTACTTATTACTGCAAAATCATTCCTTCATGTACAACATTTGGCATTTAATTTCTAAGTATATCTCCGCTTAATGAAAGGCTGGTGGCTTGGTATCTTTTCCAGGCACAGGTGTGCAGCCAGCTGTGAGCTAACTGTGCATAGAGGGAGCCAGTAGAGTTCCAGACATTTAAACTGGAATTAAAATAAGTATTTAGTGCAATTTCAGATGCCACACCTGGCTGATCTAAAAATATATTTATTTTTCCCAGGTCTAGTACTAGGCCAATTCCATGTATAAAAGGATATGGTGCTTGTAGACAGCCAGAGTGGCACCAGGTCAGTACATCAGACACCTGAGCTGCTAAAAAGCAAAGATTCTGGTAACCAGGGCCACGCAAGTACCTATGATACACAACTGTGAGATGTTAGAGATGATCCTCAAAGCATGTGAGAAGTAGCTGACTTCTAATCATACACTGCTTTTTCTGCCACAATAGCTAAGACAGACATTCAGGAAAAGAAAAGGAGGTGAATAAAACTTGTATTTGGAATTGCTTTGACTGCTATTGCTTGTACTAATTGCTTTTAAAAAGGATTTTGTTTGATTGTTTAGATAGCATTTTAGGAGAGTAAAATTAGGCACTGAGACAACTCTTTGAACACTTCAAACATTTCCAGAGGGATTTATGGACAAAATCTTTGGTGATCAAGAACAATCCAAATCCTGAATCAGAACGTTAGCCTACTTAGGGCTTTTCATCTCCTTGAGAAACCATGGTCTCTTGAAAGACTTTGGCAGACCTGGCTGGATACTTTGGTACTTAATATGCAACAGCAAGAGCGAACAAGCTTGTGAACAGCCATTAAATCACAATCAAGGATAGAGTCTAATCAAGTCTAAAAAGAGCAACATTAGGTTTGAGCATGCAGTTTGTTATCAGCTGAACACATTAAACTATTAAAAGCATTCACACAGGAATCTGATGAATAATTTCATAGATAGATGATACCAAAATTTGAATATGAATACAAGTCATAAACTCACTCTGGGCTGAAATGCCTGCACCTCTCAGCTACAAAGAAGCACCAGATATAATGCAGGATACAAATGTGATGTTAATAGGAATATTTTACAAAGTAGGCATCAAAACAAGAGATGGCAACAGCTTAAAATTTCAGCTTATGGGGCTAGCAGCATGGCCCAGGGAACTCTTAAGCTTCAAAACCTGCAAAGGGGGAGCTCATGTAAATTCCCTATCTCCATCAAGTGATTTCCTTTCTCCACAGGAAAAATATATTAATACCAAAAATAATACCATTGGGCTCATTTTAGGGAGATACAGATAGGCAAAGCATGTGTCCACCAGGGGCCACAGCAATAAATAAAGTAATACTCAAGAGGTATAATCTGTGAAGCATTCGGAGTCTTTCAGAAGTATTAACTCTGACAATAATATGATGAAGTGCATCTCTTTAGTTGTTCGCACAGTGGGATTAAATGAAGCCAGCAAAAATAAAAAGGCATCATTGTTTCCAAATAGGAACCTTAAATTAGGCTCCTCAATATTAGATAGATGTAGATTTTCAAAAATGACTGGTGAACTGACTCGCACTTATACTCACTTCAAGCAACTTTAACTAGATCTGATTTTCAGAAAATATTGTGCTCTCAGTCCTTTCAAATGATCCTTTAAAAAAACCTCAAAATGGGTATCCAAAAATCTTAAATATTTGAAATAATTAAATAGCTGTAAATATATCATTATAATTAATCACTTCTAAAATACTTGGTTTTGCTATCTTATTTTTGTTACTGGAAGAGTTAGGCCCTTGGTCTTTGTAAGAGTGAAAAAGCAGCATATCCCTTCTGGAAACAAACCAGCAGCCAAGTTCATCTAAATACTTGGAGCATAAACTGTAGATATTTCATTTTATTCATACAAATTTGTAAAGTGTTCTCCAAACCCCATTTTGTGCTATGTGTAATGAACATAAAGATGTTATGTTCAGCTCCCTGGCTGGGATGCTTAGACACTCTGGTAAGGAACAGCAGTAACAAATCAGCAGGACAACCAGCAGCAGCATCCCGAAGTCTGCACTCCCAGCTTCTCACCGATCTGCCAAACTCAGGAGTGTCAGCTCCTGCTCCATGACAGACTGCTTTATGTTATTCCACACCAAATGTGAAAGTTAAGTTAGGCATGGCACGTTGTTAACACTGCCTGGCTTTGGCATATGCCAGCAGGAAGAGCAGCAGCCTCGGGCCCAGCACAGCACACCAGGGGTGTGGAGCTTCACTGAACCGTCAGCGCTCATCAGCGTCCCTGAGCGCCGGCACAATCCACTCTTACTGAAGAAAAGGTAACAGAGCAGCACCAGAGCATTTCAAGGTCCTGAATTTAAAAAATGAAAACCAAAAAGGTGCACAAAGAGTGACTGCTCAAAGGAAATGCATTAGTGATGGGACAAAGGGTGACTTTCATACACTCTGACATGTAAGCTGCTAGACACTGAATCAATACACCGTTAAAAATTAATTTGGCTGCAAAAAGTCTTCTTGGCTCACCAGATCTTCACAGATTGAAGGTTTCTACTCCTACATAGAAGGGTTCCCATTAGGGAATACAAAGTAGACAGGTAGTGGAAAACTTTGTTAACAATCTATGGAACTGAGAATATTCAGAGCCCAAGCCTGACAAAGAGAACAGTTAAGAGAGAAAGAAAAACAGTAGAATGAAAATATAAATACTGTGGATGTAGTGTGTTTCTGCTTGGTTGAACAGTCCTAAGGGGCACACTGAACACTCCAAGGCAAGGGCAGTGAGAACTGGCAGTAGTGTCCAGCACACTGCAGGACTCAGCTCTCTAACACAAACCAGAGCTATTGCTATTACATGATTTTATAGTGTAATCAAGGCACGTGCACATATCCAATGCATGTCCAATGCCTACTGGAAGACAATGCAAAACATTATTTCGCTTTTGTTTTAACTTGGATCACGACTGGAAAGAACAGAATCTCGGGCTCCAAAGGAAGAGTCTTCAAGAAAAACAAGACCTTCAGATTCCGCTTTTGACCTCATCTCAGTGTACTACAATGTATCAAACTTTGGAAAATCTCAAAAAATATTACTGTATATTCCATGGATATAGTGTGCATGTAACTATACCCAATACCAACACTACCACCAGCAGCAGCTGGAGGTTAATAAATTATTTCTCAGGGTAACTATATGTACATAAGGAACCATCACTGTTCTGGCTGTTCTCACTTTACAGATTCAAAGTAGAAGCTCAAGATCCCAGGGACCAGCCACTTTGATCCGGCTTCTGTTGATCTGAGACTATGGCATCCATCATCAAATGCAAAGGAATCTCTATTACTGTGACTTAAAGGATTCCATTTAAATCAAGCTCCTAACCAAAATTCTCAAAAAATTACATATAAATACTTCCAGGAGAAATGGATACACTTTGTGGCACAGTCTAAACTCACACTATTCTGCAGTATTTCCACAGGATGCTAAATACTCATCCCTAATATCTGGTTTAACTTTCCTTGGAGAAGATGTAGTCCTAATACATCCACACTGTGGATCCCTGTGATCCCAGGACTAAAGAGGCTTCAGCTTAAATTCATGTTTATTTCTTAATTTGTTGTTTGGGATTTTTGACAGCATGTGTTTATAAATTTCACAAGGTGAGAGGCCAGTACAATGAAAGCTAACTGACAAAAAAAGGTAATTAATAGTCAAGCCAGCAACAAAGACAAGATAGATTTATCCAAAATCACCCCTTCCAGAAAGTCATACAATCCTTAGCCAGAGATACTGGATCACTTCATTTGACTCAAGTATCAACACAAGAACTGTACATAATAAATCCACTGCTTTAATCACCTATTATGCACTTTAACCAATGATTCTTCAAGGAAAAAAAAGTATAAATAAAGCCTACAACAAGCAGCTGAAGCAGCATCCCTGCTCCTATAGCATCCTGCCTCATCTTGCTTATTCTGCATCTGGCCCCCTTAAACCTCTTTACCCAGCAGCAAAACTCAACCAGAATATGCTGAGCAGCTCCTTCCAGCCTCATCTATTACTTGGTGAGGAAGTAGCTGGCACTGAACAGAGCTGGATACTTGTCAGAGCAAGTATGCTGAATGCACACAACACAGTAAATTACAGGCATATTTGCTTTCATTTCATTCTTATGCATCTCCTTACATCAGGAGGTGGGAAGCACAACCTTTCCATGTTCAAAGTATTAAGATTGGTTCCTAATCATCATTCTAATAAAATAAAAACAATGAGCTTGTGGAAGGCTTTTCTTGCAGTTTATATGTGCTTAGCCACTCTTTTGGTTACCATTCCACCTTTTGTCATTTAAGCACAGGCCACATAAAATCAGAAAAATGTATTTTTTTTTATCGGTAGTACAGACAAATATTTCATGATACTTTTGCAAATAAATTCTTTTTTCATTCATGCTATGCAATATTAAAGAAAAGACAATCAGCTGGCTACTGAACCTAAAGTAGTTATTGGACTTCGTGAAATGATGCAAGGATAGAAGAATGGAGTTAGATGGCAAAAGCAAAAGCCAGACCATCCTCTCTAATTAACGTCTCACTAGATTTTTGGTTTCCTGGCAACTTTTTAGTTTCAGCCTTGTCAGATGGAAAGTATTCGCTTGATAAAATTTTCAGAAATTTTAATCTGCCAGTGAAACAGATTTTTACAGGGAGCAGGAAGCTAAATTAAATCAGACCCTGTTTCCTTCTTTAATCAAATGGACTAAAAAAAAAGAAAGAAAAGCCTGATAAAATAGTATGCCAATTGTACCATTTAGGTACTCCTTATTTTGCATGAAAGACACAGTGGTTCAACCTGTGTGTGTATAACCCCCTTGGATATACTGTAATATGACCTTAATCTGCATGACTGAATCTGACTCTTAGGTTTTGCCAAAAATCTGTACACTCATTTGTGAACACAACATCATGCATTTAATGTCTCATGCATCAGTACAATAATGAGAAATGCCCTTTCCACTTGGCTGTTAGAAAGCTTGTAAACTTCTGAGCAACAGCACTAATATAACCAACCTCAAAATACGGCCAGAGACTTTGCTGTCATACAGAAGAAATTAATTCAGTCCAGTTCAGATTACTGCACTGCACTTCTCAGCACAGCACCTGAGCATGTCTGCACCATAAAACAGCAATAATTCTACTGTAGTCACAGAAAGAGAGTTGGATCCCTGGAGAAAACTCTTCACAGTCTCCCTGTTCCACTTCTGTGCCATATGGCCCAACTCACATCACAATTTAATAAAGGCAAGACTATGTGATTCCTTTGAATCAGACTCTGCATCCAAAAGTTTCCCTCTTGCAATAGGATACAATAGAATGAAAACAAATCTGCTTGAAAAAAACTTTTGGAAAGAGCATGACAGCTCCCAATTCCTTTTTCTCCCCTTTAGCTTTTCCAGGCTTATTCCAGTGAAAGCACATCATGCCTGGGCCAAATCCAATGAAAAGGTGCTCCTGGAACCATGTCAAAACTCACTTTGTGGTAAGCCAGGCACAAGCCATGCTGTTAAAAATACTGTGCTCCTAAGATGACTTTGCTAAATACCTCTCCTACCACTAACTAAGTACCACTAAGAGACCTTGAACGTTCACTTGATAATGTTATATGGAGCCTTGGTTGTAATCAAAGTCTTTTATTTTTCAGAATTGCATTATTTAATGGCAAAATATCCTACAGGAGCTTTTGAAGCTTTAAATCCATTAGCCCAGCATATACTATCAATGGTAAAAATATTATCTATCCTTCCAACAGACACAGAATGATGGGTTATTCTCATTTCAGTTATCCCAAGGGCCAAATCTTTACCTTGTTTTGTTCTGTTTCCCAGCTACAAGGAGCAAAACATGTCCTTTCAGTCTGGCTGACTTTCATCAGTGATTAAGGGGAGAAAGAGAAAACCTATCAAATCTAAGGGACACACAGCACAAGCCAAAATGTTCCCTCCTTAGTGCTATGCTCAGGCTGGATGAGCACTCAGTGTCATGGCAGAGCAGCAGCTTCCACCCCACACTGCTCTGGGGAACTGCCACAAGCTGAACAACGCCAGGAACTCAGGGAGGGCAGACAGAGACAAAGAATCCCTTGCTTCTGGCAAGGTAGCAGTTCCTGCTGTAACAGGCAGTTTGGTGCAGAAAACCACTATCTTCCCAAAGGAGAGATAAGATTGAGCAAGAGTGCAGAACGCAGCTCCCTCTTAAAGAGGCCAGAGAAGAGGGAGTTGCTGTCCCAGCAGAACATAAGCAGAGAGATTTCTGTCTTTCTGCAATTTCTGTCTTTCTGTGATTTCTGTCTTTCAGCTCACATGTGCCAATGCTCTCCATTTTTATTTTTGCAGCTTTGAGCATCACCCAACTATGAGCAATCTTCCTAGGGAAAAATAAAAGTGTGGAAACTGTTATTTAACATGTAGAATATACAAAGTGGAATCACACAGAAACCATTTTCCAGCTGGCCTTGTTCTCCCATTCATATGATAGTTTTCATATTCTTCTGGAATTCCATGTATTCAAACTGCCAGAATCCAGATGCTGGCCACTGTAACAGAGCAAGCTAACTCAGCACCCATGACTGACCTGCAGAAAAGACATCTTGTGACAGACACAAAGTTAGTTTGAAAAATCCCTCAAATATTGGAGAGATTCAAAACATGGTTTCTCCTACAATGTTTAATTTTCCACTAGCTTCCTTGTTTTCATTTCTTTATTTATTGCAGAAAACTGGATCCTGCATAGTTAGGAAAAATGACATCTTTTCCTTTTAATTTATCCCACACAGCACAGATATTCAAGCTGGTGATTCAGCAGAAAGAAGGTCAATGTACTAATGGAATCAATAAACTTAAGTGTGATGAAGTGACTGCCACTTCAATTATTGTATAAACCGTAAATCATTTTCAAACGCAAGAAATGTCCTTCTATCAATAAACTATCTGTTTAAGCAATTGTTTAAAAATCAAAGTGTGATCTTGTAAACATTTTGGGACTCAGTTACACTGTACATCTCACTCATAACTTCTGTCTATTCCTCATTGTTTATTCCTTATTGACTTAGATTCAGTACTAACTGAAGGCTAACTGAAGGAGTATTTACAATTAGAAATCATGGCAATGGTCTCCTGCTCCCCACTTCTTTTCTCTACTCCTTAGTCGTAACTGGATGCTGTGACATTTCTCCCAAGAAAACTGGGAGCATACAGTCAAACCTGTGCCAACTCCAAGCCACTGGAGCTGTCCAGGCACAGAGAGCACCATCTTCATGCAAGCTCTCTGCAAGCTGCCATCACTACCAGAAACTCTACAGGCTGATCTCCTGTGTGCTGATACAGACCAATGGCTAAATACTCCTGTTAATATCTACATGCTGCATGGCCGTGGATGACAGGTCTCTCACTCAGGAAGCAAAGTCACAGGCATTTTTTCTCACCCTGGAAGTTTAAAATATGGTCCCTGGTGAAAGGAAGTCTTGTCTGCCCAATGACCTGCTCTTAACAGTCCTCATTCCCCAGTGAAATGTATCACCAACTCACACTCTCTCTCTCTCTCTCAAACCCTGAAAGATGCTCACTGGTACAGAAAAGCAATGGCAAGAAAATCCAGAGAGACTATTACTGATTAAACACTGTATATACAGTGGCATGAGGATGCACAGCAAGCCTTAGATGCAACAAAAGCTTATCAACCTCCAGTCCAGGACAGATATGAGTTATTACATAGAAAGAGATAACCACTGGCAACACTAATTATCTAGCCTGAAGCAGAACATATGTGGGATCACAAACTACTGAAGCATAGATTATTAGACAAGTGGAGCCAACACTCTCTCTGCAAACTTTCTCTAAAGATCTGCTACAGCTCTGCTACAGCTCTGCAGGCAAAATAATGAGCATCGACTCTGCTTTTGGTGAACTCCACTTTCTACTTTATAGAACTTCAAAACTTTGTTCAAATTTGGGATTCCTCTGCACTCTGTGCCACAGAAATGCATGATAAGAAACTGCCTTTTCCCTGAAGTTTCATCTGGAGAGATTAAAAGCATCAAAATGAAAATAAAATGTAGATTATCCAAGTCAAGGAAGAGACTGATTTCAGGACTTGCTCAAAAATCCAACCTGGCCGTAGTAAAGCCAAAGTGGGAGACTGAGTCTGATGACCACAGTATTGCTGTTCCCCATCACAAAACTCTTAAATATACCCCCACATTCAACATGACCCCACACTATCTCAGAACTAAACTTCTTAACTCCCAAGAGAGGTGGCAGACTTCAAATCACAATTGCAACTTCCACTGACCCAATCTCCTCTGCTCTTTGTTTCCAGATCCCAAATTATTTTCAGAGCCTCTGTTACATATTTATAAATTTCACCTTTGTTTCTTCCTACAAGAACACCATGAGCTCCAAAAACTTCCTGACAGCATTAAAAAACAGTCCAAGCAGTACAAATGTCAAATCCAGAGCAATCTTTAATATTCAGTGCAACTACCTAAATGCCAAATCTTTTACAATGTCTTTTGAAGATCCAAGACCTCTTGCTTCTGGGATGCAAAGCCTTCCTTTAGCACTCTGGCTTTGTACTGCCCTTAGTTAATGAAGTCTTGGACCCTACCAGTGGTAATTCTCATACTACAACTCAGAGTGCTTCTTTACAACACAGGTCCCCCAGGACAGCATACATAACTGCTGATAAAGCTTCACTGACCTCTGAAAAAATACCTGAGAAACACACAGTTCCATGCCTTCAACATTTCAGTTTCCTCACAATTCATGGCGAGCCCTGTAGTTTTCAGTCTTCTCCTACCTAAACCAATGCCAGTAGCAGCCTACAAAACCTACTCAGCTTCCAATGCAGAACATGCCAGACAGGGAAGCATTTTGCTACACATGAACTGCACCAGAAACTTCACCTAATGCTGTGTGAGGTTACCACAGTGTTCCTATGTGCAGAGCAGACACACACAGCTCATTGGTGTCCCATGTTCTACTGGTTATTCTTCAATAGCCCTTCCTCAACAATTTCCTCGCCCTGTCGGGAGCAATGGCTTGGTAGAAGCACCAGCAATATTTCTTCTTTGCTCTGTTCAGAAAGCTATGCACTTCTATTTATCTGAAAAATCAGTTTAATTCTTATAGATGTAAAGCTTGTTAATATTCTGGCATTTTTTCCTCTGTTCTATGAATGTCTTTGCAAGAAATTCTGCAGTTCTGAGGGTTTAACCAACATTTGGTTTTACTTTAATTCAATGTCTGGTCTTGGTAACACTTAATTTCATACTGCTCTCAAAAGATGTTTTGAATTCATCAGCAGAAAGGGAATTGTACAATCATCAGTATTATCAAATCACATTTCTCACTTTTTCCTGTAAACACCCAGAAAGAATTTACTTCACTCAATAAATTCCAGATATCTGCCTAGGAAGATGCAGGGACACTTAAAAGCTGTGGAGTAATAATAATAAAAGTGAGAAGCCTGTCTCTGAACTCCTATGTTTAATGCATTAACATCTGCTGAATATTATTACCTGCTTTACCATAGCATCTCTATGCCCTACTACAAAACCAAAATCTAAGGGACATACAAGGAACTGTTTCAGAAGCACAGATTTTGCATTGGCCACAAGGGAAAAGCGACAGAGAGAAGGGAGCGTTCAACCATGGCAACAGAGGTCATTATTTGTAAACATTTCAATGATTTTCTGTGGAGAAAATAAAGAGAGGTTAACCTACAAAGTATCTCAAGTGAGACCTAAGTAAGTACATATACATGCACACAGAGCTTCTAATTTTAACAGAACTTGTTTTTACTTGTGTACTTTGCTTATACAAAATTTACCTATAAATGCCTTTAATCCAGAAATGCATTATGAAGCTGAAAAATTAGGTTGAAAAATTAATGATGCAGAAGGAGATAGATAGAAAATTCCAGCAGTGTCAGGAGACTAAATAGAAGAAATAAAGAAAAAAACAGATTACAGGAGACCAGGAGACTGCCCAGCAGTAAAAGTGAATTGAGGTAGAGATGAAAGGATATGGGGGAGGACATATGCTGTGTGCCCATATGCCAGTAAGGAAGAACACCCGGGCAATGACATGCAAAACCCAATGACACTATGCAAGACTTGAAGTAGATGCATTAATTTAAAGCAGAAGTAAAAGTTACTTCTCTTGCCAGGAGAAGTAAAAGCCACAGAAATACAAAAATTCCTATTTTTCTAAAAGATTCATTTCCTTATACATTATTTTAGTCAGCAAGAAAAAGATTTAAATTCATGGAGTTTACCAATAAAATGAACCTAGGAGACCACAGTTGGAAGAGTGTGCTCCTGCCAGAGCATCACAGGACTAATGCTGATTAATTGGAAAGAGCCTGGAAGAACACCGTAAAAATGATGAGCAGTCTAGAAAAGCAGCACCAAGTAAGCAACAAGGAAAGGATGACAAAGTTGAGGTTATTAAATCTAAAGAACACAATACATAGGAGAAGTCTAATAAAGGCTTTCAGAGATATTAAAGCTTGATGAAAACAGACAGGAAATAAACTTTTCTCCATATCAAGTGGCTAGGGAAAGAAGTAAACTGAAGCAAAGCAGATTTAAATCAACCATTAAAGAAAATAGTCTAACCCAGCTGTCCAGGTTCACAATAAAATTTATCACAATAAATTTTCTCCAGTTCAGTTCTCTACAAACAACTACAGTGAAACCAGCTGGGAGTGTTTGTAGAAGTCTGGAAATACTCTGTAGCTGCTTAAGGCAGCCCTGCTACCCAGACAAACAGGTAGCAAACTGTACCTTAAGGAATCTGTTTCACAACACACTGATTCAGCAGTGAAGCTGCTTCCCCAGCATTTGTGTTTCCATCCCCCTCTGGCCACATTTTCTTGGCCCCTTGTCTGTGTCCAGTCTATCTCAGTTGTGTCAGCATAGTGGCTGCAGAGCTGCACCAAGCACCAGTACACTTAAAAACAACTTTGGGTTTGGAGGGTTTGTTTTAAGAGGGATGAAACCTGGAAGAATGCAAACTCAACATACTGCAAAGCATCTAAACCCCTCAGAAGACAGGTGAACCTCAGCCACTCACATAAATGGGGCTTACATACCATGCTCGACACCCAGGAACTGCTTACATACAAAATCTAGATGACAAACCACACTGGGATTATACATCCACCACAAACTTACATGCTCTCTTATGGCTTTGCACCACCATGCTTACAGGACTGTTTCATGCCCTATACAACTCTTCTGAGAACAAACAACAAATAACTGGCTCTTCAGTAATGTGAGTGGAATGCTACCATGACATATTCTAAAACTAAAATATCAACATGACTTTCTTCTAAACACTCCCAAGTAAATGGTTGCACTTAACGTTATTTTGCAGTAAATTTCAAAGCAAGTATATTTTGAAACTAAACTTATTAAGACCGTTAGCAATGCTAACACAATTCTCATTAAATAAATACATCTACTACAGAACATACATTAAAATCCCTTTCAAAAAGAGAAAGCCATCGAGACAAATATTGAGGTTTATTAGGGCTATAGTTATAAGCAGAAGATTGGCTAACATTATCTGAATATTTAACCTTTTGGAGCTCATTGCTAGAGTACAATGGCCAGTGTTGTACAACACATGTAGTCCCCTCAGGCCTTCCAGAACAGTTACAGTGATTACAAAGCAGGTAGGTTAAATTTGTTGTCTAAGTAGCTTAGCAATTGACCCTGAAAGCAACTAAATATGAAGGCCCAGTTAATATTAAAGACACACAGATTACATTGCTAATACAGCTCTAACAAGTGGAACAGGAACAAAAAGCATTGCCCCAAATTGCAATGACAGTCATGTGAAAGATTCAGGAATCAAAACAAGGTCCTACTATAATGAGTTATAAGCTCACTCTCCTAGACCACAGATATCCCTCATTATAACTTGAAGACCTCATGTGGCAATTATTTTAGCCCAAATAAAATTTCTACAGCGCTTCACTGATTTGTAATTCTTCTTGTTGGGAAAAGAAGTCATATTCCTTCACAAACAGTTTAAATACTAATTATTTCTTTGCTGAACCCTGCAGTGAAACTCGTCTCTAGAAGGGGCCATGTAAAAGCACTTCCAATATTTCTGCTGCCCAAAGAGCAATACTCTTCATTCGCTTCAGTGATTTTCTACCCACCAGGTACAACAGTGAAGTAATGAGCATTATAAAACTTAATACAGTGCCATATATATTTTATGACTCTGTAGATCCAGATCAAAGAACATCCAGATTGTTTTTACAGAACTAATGCCAGACTCATTTCAAATTACTATGTATGCGATGATTCTAAGAAATTTATAACTATTACTAAACTAAAATTTAAAAAAACATATAGCTGAGAAAAATAATCTTAAAAACACCAAAAATTCCTTAAGGAAGTGAAAATTTCCCAAGGAGTTTTAAAATAGATGTTATTATGAAAGAAAGTAATATGTATCAAAACTAGAAGTGGCTCAATAAGAAGGATTTTTCACTAATGCAAGTATAAGACATCAAAAATATATGAAAATGAAAAACCATTCACAATGCTCTACTGTTTGTACAGTACAGCATTTAAAAAGCAATACCACGGAGGATGTAAAGCCACATGAAAGCTCTGGATATGGGACTGTAAAATGAGATTCCCTTATATCAGATTAACATCAGAAAAATAACTTCCCTGTGTAGATTGCCACTCTTTCCCTTCTGTTTACCTATTGTAACACGATCACATAAATTTCCAAAGTATCCAACAACTTAATGATCTTTGATGTTGCTCTTATAACCACAGAGGCGGAACAAGACTTCCATATTTGTCATTTAAATATAAAAATATTCAGGTTACCTGCTCAAGGTTGAACAGAAAGTCTCTGGCAGCCCCACAAACCAAAAGTGGTCCTCCTGAAGCCCAAGAGATTAAAAAACAACTGGACTTACCTTTTTTGCCATTTCTGCAGGAAAACATCAAGGTGCAACCAGGCAGTCCTCTGTAGAGAAATCACAACTCACCTGAAGTCTGTTTTTGAGATGGAAACAGAGGCTTACACGGTTGGCAATCTGAGCAAAAATTTCCTACTTTAGAAATTTGCTGAGGAGAAAGATTGGCTGTACATCAGCTCTGGACTAAACAGTTTGAAAAAAGAGCCCAATGTCCAAATATCTTGATTAGAAAGCTGTTTAAAGTTTGTTCAACACTGTTCAGATCCATCAAACACTCTGTTTTTTCTTTATTCAGTTTCTCTTCCTCAACAGGAAGTTACAGTTGGGTGTAATCAAAGAGAATTAGCTCAGTATTGGCCAAGTACAGAAAGGAAAGTTCATAGGAGCACAGTTCTCTTGACAGTAGCATCACAGTTAAAGCCAACATGAGTGGACAGGTTTCTCCAGCTCCTGGGAGTTGTCCAAGGACTGCCCATCCTGGCATCAATCTGTGTTTTCAAAGAACAGCAGCTCAAATTTTAAATCTACAAACTATATAGGCAGAGTGTTTAACACAAAACGGAATTTCTGTGTGAAAAGAAAGTTGAGAACATACAGACTTGGAAAGCACAAATTTCAACAGATCTTTTATATCTAGTGTGTGCTGGTTTGGGCTGGGGTAATTTTCTTCACAGTGGCTTGTACAGGGCTGTGTTTTGGATTTGTGCTGGACACAGGGTTGATAATATAGAGATGGTTTTGTTATTGCTGAGCAGGGCTTACACAGAGCCAAGGCCTTTTCTGCTTTCACACTCCACTTTGGCAGGGAAGTTGGAGGTGAGTGGGAGGCTGGAAGGAGACACAGCCAGGATAGGTGACCCAAATGGGATAATCCAGATCATGGGATAACATGCTCAGTATATAAAGCGAGGTGAAGGAGGAAGGGGTGGGACATTTGAAGAACTGGCATTTGTCTTCACAAGTAACTGTTACCGATAGGTACTGCTGTCCTGGAGATGGCTGAACACCTGCCTGCACATGGGAAGAAGGGTATTAATTTTTTGTTTTTCTTTGCTTGTGTGTGTGGCTTTTGCTTTTCTTATTAAACTGTCTTTATCTCAACCCACAAGTTTTCTAGCTTTTACCCTTCCAATTCTCTCCCCAGTCCCACTGGTGGGCAAGTGAGTGAGGGATGTGTGGAGGTTAGTTGTCAGCTGGGGTGAAAGCACAACAGTCCTTTCTGTTGACAAATAAGGCTGTTGTGGTTTAGGAATGGCATTCTCCAATTTAGTACTCCCTCTAAAACCACATGGCACTCCCCTCCAATTGGAGGAATGCATTGAGGTAAGAAAAATTTGCTGGAAATAGCAATGAGAAAAAAAAAATAGAAAATGAACAATAACAACATCAATAATAATAACAAAAGGTTATTTAAAACATTCACACAGAAAAACTCTCAAGACTAGACAATATCAGATGGATCCCTCCACCATGTTTTCTTAAGCAGAAGGAAGTAGTTTCATACAAGATCACTCATCTGAAGTCCAGTTTAGAATGAGCACAAATTCTTCAGGAAGAGGGGCCAGGATACAACCTGCTAGTGCTGTTACGTGGTGCTTTTCTGACCCATGTTTGACAGAATCAGCCTTGCATGCTGCCACCACCCTGAAGAATGATTAGGCCTGTCTAAGATTACAGTTCACCACTAAGTCTAGAAACACCTCAGCTAAAGATCAAATCTATGATTCAATTATTTTGTGCTTGGACAAACAAGTTTTCCACCTAGTCTGTGTCTACAGAACAGGAAATCTACTATTTCTACAGAACAGGAAATCTACTATTTCCACAGAAAAAGCTGCAGCCTTCCATTCTCACCAGAATATCCATCCCCTTCATATTTAAGAAACCCAATCAGCAATCTCAAAGGCCCTGATTTCAGTGCAAGTTGCATGTCTTAATTTTATTCAAAATGTCTTCTAGAAACTACTGAACATCCTTTCCTCCAATTTCTCACAGTATGTGACAGGCATACATGGGAACGGCTCAGGAATATCTTGCAATGCCAAATATAAGTGTGGTTGGGTTTAGTTGTGTTAACACAGCACAGCCATCCCAGCTGAATTTGTCTTGTAGATAAAGTATAAGCAGCACTGCTTAGTATGCTTCACAGTTGCCTCTAACAAGGTTTGAATGAAGGACAGCACAAATACAAACAAAATTATCTTACTTCCTATTGCACTTAAATTTTGACAGACTGGAAACTGTCCAAATTCTCCTACTATTTTGTGGTTAAAATAGGAAAATCCAGTCTGCTACAAATGGAGAACAGTCCAATTAAACACATTTATTACTGAAAAATTGCCATCTCTGGAGCTGCCTTGAAGCGTGATGCATCAACAAATTTGCCTTCTAAGGAAGCATCACATACATAATGACTAGAGTTCGTGACATTAGCAAAGACCCTTCAAGAATGAAAAGTGATACAAATCGCTGCAAGCTTTGCTTTATAAACGTCTGGTTGTTCCTGAAGATGACACAAATAAAATCAATCTAAATTTACTCATTTTTCCAACATCTGTTAGGATCTCTGAAAAGTCTGTCCTTGGGGACAATTTGTCACATCACAAAATGTTGACACTTGCACCAAACATGTTGACATTATACTATACTATCAACAAGTAAATGCCACTATTTGTGACAAACACTGGCCTATGACAACCTTTGTTAACCTCTGTGACACCATGGACAAATATTTGACCATGTACTGCAAATAGAATCAATGACACCTTTGGGACCAAAGCAGAGCACATCTGTTCCCTTGTGTAAACCAATATCAGCCTATTTGCTCCTAATTCCATGGTACCAGGAATGCCACAAGTGGTACATGCTCTGATCCAGCAACACAAACCCCCTGCCTCACCTCTGAACAAGGACAGTCTGATTTGCAAGGAGTTAGGTCATTGCAATAGTCAAGCTAAATGAAGCAGTAATAGAACTCTACAGTCAACATCTTTAAGTGGTAATAGGGAAGGATGAATCCAAATTAGCCTTCTAATTATTTTCTCTTTAACTTGACTATTTAAGCAATTACCTAAGTTACACAGTATAATGCCCTGAAAATTTTTAGTACCAAATAGACTTGGTTTGCTGCACCACTCTTCCTTCACCAGAAAAAGTGAAGGAAGAAAGCCATGGTTTTTTTCCCTATGTAGATATAATAATGATACCTACTTGTGTGCCATTCCTCGGAATTATTAGCATGCAATTCAGAAACTACAAAAAATTACAAATGGAATTGGTGCTGCTTTTGTTGTCAGGATGAGCCCCATGTTGTTAGCAATGAGAGATGAGCCTCCTAATGCTTTTGGGTCTTAAGTACCTGTTAACTAACATGGTGACTAGGATGGCTGCAGCATTAGCCCAAGGATCTGACCCAAAACACACTGAAGCTGCTGTGACCTTTCACAGGCTTTGGGCTCAGTGACACCATACGGAGAAGCCCTGCTCTCACAGCTCAGTGAGTGCAGCAGTGAGCTCAGGAGGATGAAACTCCACTATAGGGAGCCTTCTGCTACAGGGAAACAATGAGGACTCAGGTCTTGTTTCTCTCTGCTGAATTGATTGCCTGTGCAAGGAGATTGATGCAGAAATCAATTCACTCGTGCCAGCTGGTTTCCCTCTATCTGCACTGGTAGTAAGTTGATTGGGATATTAGTTTCCTTCAGCTGATGCGTCTTCCATATGTAACATGCTGACCCTAGTGATGCTGAACACACAGCAGCTAGAAAGATTAAATTAACCAATCCATAGAAAGGAAGGTGGAGAACTAAGAGAGAGTAAGAAGACAAAGAAAGGCAAAAAACAACAACCTTCAGCTCATGCTAAGAGGCTTGTTTCTTCTAGATAAATGCAATAATATAGAATTTTAGAAAAAATAAAATGAAGAGGAAGAACAGTAAGAAAGAACAGTGTGGAATTCAACAATTAAAATATAATTCTTGGGTTATTACTTGTTTCTGTTTACTTTTCTCCACTTTGTAGGAGATCCATCTTGCACCTCTTCATTTCCATTACTGTTAACATTCCATTACCTGTGAGACAAATTAAAGTCAAGGATCCTTCCATAAAGGATGAAATTTAAGTCAATAAAATGGTACTGCCTTACTCTAGCTGAGAAGTACAATCACAGCTCAGTTCACAGGGAGTCTATAGATAGAACACTATAATTGAATGTTTTTACTGATGTCCTTCAAAACAATATTTAAAATGGAAAGAGAGCACTAGAAATCTCTATTTAAAAATCATGAACTATTTGTAAATAAGGATGAGCAAGATTTTCAAAATTCACCTTCAGCACTTCTTAAAATCTAAGAAACTTGATCGTGCCTGTTTAACAAGCCTTTTAAGCAACTTAAGAGAAAAGGATTGATTTCCATTTCAAAAGAACCACCAATTTTTACTGAACAAAAACCTAGCTTAACTATGCCATGAAAACTTGGAACAAACAAGCAGAATTTCTTGTATGTATCAAAACAACTTTATTATACAGCACACCAGAAGATCAGCTGTTTTAAAGTCAAATGCTGAGACATCAAAGGCATATTTTCATACATGGAAAGGGTGAGACACTTGAATACGCTCAGGTAAACTTCCATAAATTAAAAATGAGACTCACTTGTTGATAACAACATACACAGTTGGTTATGTACCAAAAGAATAATGGCTTGAATTTAAAATTAATCCTGGCTTAGATGAGGTTGTCCATTTAACGAACATTTATTCAACTTCAAGTAACCAAGGGAAACATTCGGGATACTTTGTACTTTTTGCATATGACAGCACCATCATCCACACGTCTAAAAAGATGCTTCAATAAATTCCATAGAAACAAAAAGATATCTAAAGCTGCTTTTGCCATTCATCTTTCTTTCCAGAAACAACATTCACTCAAGAAAAATAACACTCTTTAAAGTACCCATATTGGTGAGAAACTTACAATAGAAAAAAAAACCATAATTTGTAAATTGTGTTGATAGGTCTACTTGTTACTTTTTATAATTTGTATGAACTTAAATACTATTTAAATCAATATAGAATAAATAAGTGGTTTTAAAATTCTAAAATGGAGAGACAAATCCACAAAATTTAAATCACTTAGAGAACATACCCCAAAATTTGAACTCCTTTAGCTTTATGGAAAGGATAATAGAAATCCAGTACTAGCAAGTACATAAGCTCATCTTCCCTCTCATTTCATGTTTACAAACCGGGTGTTTCTTGCACCTGAGAAGCTTTTACAGTTACCCCTGAGCCACAAATTGCTGTTGGCCAGAAAAGCTGTCTGGTGAGGGATCACAAAATTTTCATCTGAGTCTGATGCTCTTCCCTAAATATCCACAGGTCTAGCCTAGTACAGACATTCTCATGTTCTTCTTAGAAGTCATTCCCATAAGACAGTATCAATTTCATCTTAGATAAAAGCACTCTAAATCTGTTCATCTTCTTTCAGTCCATGAAGTGCAGTGACTACACAGCAAGTGCACGTGCATGAGAGAAATAAGCTATGCCAGAAACCAAGACCTTACATGTTTCTGCTTTTGACTCTCATGTTTTCAGGGCTCTGATAAAGCAACAGAGCTTGCATATATGAGATTCAAAATTGCCTCCTGTGACAGCTTCAAACTCATTTGCTATTTCTGCTTTCCTCAGATTGCATTTGTTTTCAAAAGAAGCTTCATTCATTTAAATTCCTTCAATAAGTAACAGCTTGTAAATATTTAGTTTCATTTAAAGGGAAAAGAATTAATTGTCTATCAGCTGCAAAAAGTAACAATGAGGCATACTTGGCAAAGTCCCACCTCAGAATGACATCACCTGAGTATGAGAATGACATGCACTAATATCTGAACTTAATCCAGACAATAAAATCCACAGTAATAGACATTTCAGAAGCTGTGTTTTGCTCACAGTACCTCTTTTATATATTAAATCTAACACTGAATAGATTATGATTATTTTTCAATTACACCTGGATGAGCAACCGAGTCATTTCAAATTCTTATTAGATGGCATGTGCAGATCACAGAACTGGAAATGGAATTTTGAGTATTTCATTTCAAATTATGATTATTTAAACTCACCTGGAAGCTTAACACAGAAGCAGTACACTTCATAGTATGTCCCCAATCCAAAATCAACCCTAGGTAAGATTAAGGGATCTCTTCATAGCTTTTGATTTGGGGCATTAGGTGAAACACACTGCTCCTGGGCCAGTTTCAACTTAAGATGATGTATTTTGGGGACAATTTTTTTTAAACATCTGCTATTGCTATGCTCTAGAGCTAAAGATCCTGCCATGAACACAAGATTTCCTTAAGCAATGTCATGCAGTCTGTCCAATTCTACACACAACATGTGACCAAGTGTGAACATCTATTTTCACTGGAATGGCAACTCCCAGTCTGATGACACGTCAGTGTCATTGCTAACCATGTCTTTCAAGATCTCTTTTTTCAGACGGAATGAGGAAGGTGATGCTATTCAGGCCCTCAGGGGTGAAAAAGGTGATTTAATACAGAGAAGGAAATGAAGGGAGAATAACAAAGGAGACACATAAAGACAAAAGAAGCAGGAAGGAGGAATGAGATACAAAAAAGGCAGACGGGAAAGTAACAGAAACAAAGGACAGCTGCAGAACTTGCCTAAAGGGGAGCAAAGTTTCTGACTGATAGTGACTATGACAATCAGGTTCACTTAATAAATACAACTCTATTCAGTGGCTACAAAAAATAAAAAGCTTGTATAATTTGTGCAAACCATCCACATACAACAGACTGTGGATTAAAGACTATGACCTATTTATATTATTCCCTGGCACAGAGTCTATGCCTAAATGTGAATTTCAGTGCTCTCATCTCAATGGGCTCAACTTCTGAGCTACCGACCCCTGTGAAACATCACACTGGGCTGAGTTCTGCTCCCACAGGGAAGCCTTGATGTGCTTCACAAAGTAAAGCAATGCAATAACCAGACTTGCTGGCAATTTCTGCAAACAAGATAAAAATTACATCCTTCTGTAGCTTTACATTCCCATCTTCAGGAACAGTCTCTTCACAGTCACAAACATTAGAGCCAAGATGTATTCTCTCACAATAATATGGACATTGATTCAAATAGGAAGTGGAGGCTCTTCTTTTCATGTAGCTCCAGTGCTCATAAAGCATCTCTTGCCTCGGAAACAAAAGCAGCCCGAACATTCCTGTGTGCTTGCAGACTCATCAAACTAAACCAAGTCCACCCACTGATAACGAAACTTGTCTTTCATTCAGTTCTTACATTGTAGCAAGTTCATGTCAGTTTAAGAAGTGCCTTTCTGCAGTTAACTAAACCACAAAAAAAATTCATATTGATAATTTACCAACTAAAAACCCAGTTCTCACATGGATTATCTATGGTAGTCTGATATCAGTCATCTCCCTCCCAAGGGTTTTTAAATCAAGAAATGGAACACAGAGCACAAGGTGCTTATATAATAAATTTTAAAAATTCTCTCTTAGGGTTTTCCAGACGTAATCAGATCATTAAAAGGTTCAAAGCCTTCTAAATGAAGCCCACTTTATAAAAAATATCTGGTTTGAAGCAGTTGGAAGAGGAGGAAGAAAGGAAGGAAGGAAAAGATCTTGTTAGTGGCCCTCCGTGCTCTGCCCAGTAGCGCTTGAGAGATGCTGCAGGAGATGAACACATGTATTTCATTATGAACTGAAAACGTGTTCACTGAGCTACATCTTACAATTTTTAAGCAAAGGTGCCTGATTCAGCTTATATGCAGGGAATGTGTTCCTTCTGCGTCTTCCTTCACAGAAGCTCATAGGAGCCAACAGCTTAATCAGTGGATCAGAAAGTGGGTTTCACAGAGCTACAGAAATGCTGTGTGCTGATGTGCAACACTTTTTTTTTTTTTTGCTTCTCTTCTTTACATGGTTTTAGACAGTGTTAAATAATAGTGACCCAAGAGAAATTTAGTACATTGATAGTGGGCTGATTGCTCAAAAAATAGGGATTGCTCAAAAAATCAAGTGTCCCAAAATAGGGACACTTTTCCTCTATCCACACATCCTCTTCCCTCCTGACTGTGCTCAGCAGCACCTTGGTGGATGTCACACACAAAAGAGGAAAGAAGAAACTCTAGATTCTTTCATATTTGTTTTTCCTATCAGGCTGGGAAATTTCAAAAAGACGAGGATCAGATCGCAGCTGACTCTGCCAATATTGGCCTCCCTCATCCAGGGAGAAAGAAAAGCTCAGAACCCCTAATAGTAACAGCTTCCCAATTTTCTACACCAAGCATCAGTACAGCCAAGAGCAATCGGAGAATTCACTGTAATCTGTCACTGGTGCTCAGGACACAGCTCTCACCCTGAAGCCACCCTACTCACAGCATAAATGTTTTGCATAGTTTCCGTTCAGCTTGTACTTCTCACTCAGGACAAAGAACATGTTTCAAGACTGCTCTCAGGGCAGCTGAGACCTTTCAACATGCTTGCCATTTTGTGGTTGGGTAACAGGCAGGGAAACACAGGAAATCACTGATTAAAAGCCAAACAAATTAGCAAAATAAGAAATGGCCTTTTACATCAAAAGATGCAACTTTGATGAAGTCCTACTGCCTGTGAGGAGGCAATTGTGCTTGGGAGAAGAAAGTTTTTTCTATGTCTAACCTCATGAAATATTACAATACTGTAGATTCCAAAGCCCTGTGCACAGCAATTAAACTAGTGCAGGTTACAAGACTAAAATGAGAGAGGCCAGAAGGAATGAAGTTCACTTAGCACATGCACAGAGCAGAGTGTGGCAGCCACATCTAATGTGAACCCTTACTACTCTCAACAGGGCCCCACAAAGTGCTCAGAAGGAGCACAGAGGGATCCCTCCCAGAACCAGCTGGGAACTCAGAGACAGAAGTTTACTGATACCAACCTGCCATGGAGTAGGATACTGGGGTTTCTTTAGTTAAGAATCATCAAGATTAGAGCCTGTAAGCACAAACACACAAATGCATAGCAGATCCTAATAATCTGATTTTGACTTCCTTTTCCACTGGGGAAATCGCTGCAGGTTGAGGTGAGGTGGGCACAAGAGCATTAGTGTTTCTATGACCTCCAACTGCATGTGCTCCAGCATCACCAGCCAGGTCTGTGGGCATCTCCAGGCATTTTCTGCTACAAATCTCCCCAGAATTCACCTCATGAGCTCTGTACCAGGCTGATTGTTAGAATACTGCACGTGTGCACTACATCCATTTGGATCCCCATAGATTGGTGGTGGTAATTGATAGTAAAGATCTCTGCACCCAGAAAGTAATCCATTAATCCACCTGTTCCTGCCACATGCTCCTTTTGTTTGGTTTACTTCTGTTTTTATATCTCATCCATGGAGCACTTCAAAAACCATGCATAAAATAGAGCTGCCCATACTAAAGGGGTTCACGAGTTCCCTCGGGGTTATGCTCTTATCTCTACCTATGTTAACACTGGTGCCTCCTTAGGATGAACACCCAAAACAATACCTGGGAGCATAAAACGAGCTGAGAGAAGCAAGAGCATTCTGCTCTCCATAAATGGGAAGATTTAACGAGTGCTGCTGCAGATTTAGATGCTTTAGACTCACAGACAGTTCCAATCCTCTGAAAAGACCAAGTTACAAGGTACCTTTCTGCTAGCAAACATAGGAAAAATATCTTATTGTACCCCTTGAGAATTTTATGGCAATGTACTACCCGTGATACAGTTTTGTTTTCAATGAAGAAACAACTATTTCTTCAGAATCAGTCACATCTACCACTGTGAAACAGCACCAAAAGCTCAAAGAGTGATTCCAATGTACTCCTCTCACCCTCCAGCTCCATCCCCTGGGCATCTGTCTTGCAGTGACAATTGCTGGTGGAGGGAAGCATGGGAATGCACTAATCATAAACAGGCTTTTCTTCAACACCTGAGAAAAGCAGCATTTCTCCACCACAGCCCAGTTAGGGAGGCCAAGCTGCACACTGGTAAAATTTACAGGTGGAACAGCTCAATTCTTAATCATCATTATCATTATTGGTATTACACAGCACCTAAATGCTACCAACTCAGAGCAGAACCCCAGTATAACATCTTGCTCATACACACGCAGGGGGAAGACTGCTCTTTCTCTGTGGCACTTTCAGTCCAGGGGCCAGACCAGAGACAGTAACAGTGATTTAAAAAAAGTGTTTTCAGAGAGTGTAGCTTGCCATCTGCTAAAACTGCACACACTGGCCAGTAAACATGTTCCTACTGCTCCACAGGAGTAAGGAACATCACAGGGGTTGGTGCTTCCAAATACGCTGCTGCTACACTCATGCAGCCTCACTGTGCCTCCAGTGACAAAGAAACAAAGTTCATAAAGTGAATAGGGAAAAAAAACAATAAATACATCTACTTCATCTAGTAGAACAAACTTTTAACAATGTTACTACACAGAAACCACAAAAAATAGCTGTTTTGCTAATGACCAAATTATTTAGGTGGTTTTTATGACTTCCCTTTAAAAAAAAACCAAACTGATTTACTTTTCAGTTATTTTCTTTTTAGGAAAACAGATAATCATGAGGACATTAGAGCGATTAGAAGGATGCCAGAAATGAACAATAATCTCTGTGTGTAAGTACATTTCTAAAAATGTGCCTGTTAGATCCACAAAAGACAGGTACCATTATATCTAGATACTGTCCAATCCAGATGGTGCCATTAAAGAGCTAGCAAAAGTGAGCTATGAAAGAAAACTTGAAAGATCAAAATAAATGTTATTCAGAGAAATAATTATTAGTCTACAAGAGTAGAAAAAGAACAAACACTGAGAAAGAAGCATAGTTGCTTCATTAAACTTCTAAACAAAGGCAGAAAAATCATATTAAATACAGGTTTAAGTTTCACTGATACTGTTTTTAGTCACATAATCTTAAGATTGCTCAATGATCTTGAAGTGCCAGAGTCTAGGCATTCAAATTAAATTGGACTACACATTCAAAGGAGCCCTGATCAAAACAAACATCAGAATAAGCAGAAAAGTTTGCATGACCTGTAAGTCTTTTCTTCTCTAATTCCTGGGCTGTGCTGTGACACAGTCAAAAGAACAAAGAAACCACAGATGTGATTTTCTATAGTCCTGCCTCTTTTAGGTATTATGGTGATAACCATTACTTTACTATCAAAGTGCAAAGCTAATTTTTAGGCAAAAGCCATCCTAAGAGATAGAGAAGTACTCTTATTCTCACCCTGCAAGTAGGAAACTGCAAAATCACCTATGTAAGGCAAGTAGTATTTCAGAAGATACTGGTGAGGTAACTGGCAGAAGTTTTCTGGCACTACTACTCAGCTTCAATTTAATGCAACAGCTGTTCATTTGGAACCTCATGCTCTGTCTCTGGCCAAGCCTTAAATTGCTCCCAGGCATCACTGTGACCACCTCAACTCTGCTTAGAGCTCTCAGACATGGTGACAGGGCTGTGCAGAGCATCACCAGCTCTGCCAAGGGCTCTCAGTCCTGCAGGACAGCAGCACCTCAGCACCTCTCCTCTTTCCACAACAACCTCATCCAGGGCTGATGACATCCAATAGGATTCATAAGCCCAGCACTTTTCTACTCATCGCACCAAAGTCAGCAAGTCCAGCAGATGTACCCAACTTTCTCAAGCACGTCTGTTAAGATTGTCAGGGATCAATCCAGAGACCATCCCCATCTCCTTCCGACTGCAGAAGTCCAAGCTTAGACTTAATGGTCAAATCACAGAATGGTTTGGTTTGGAAGGGACCATAAAGTTCATCTAGTTCCAACTCCCCTCCCATAGGCAGGAAACCTTCCACTAGACCAGGCATCTCAAAGCCCCATGCAGGCAGGTCTTGGACAGCTCCAGGGTTGGGGCACCCACAGCTTCTGCAGGCGACTTTTTCCAGCATCTCACCACCCTTGCAGTGGAGAATTTTCTCACTCCTGAAGAAGTAAGGCACAGCAAAGGATTCCACCCGTTATTTCTTTAAAAGTGGTTTTGTCATTGGTGATTTGTTAGAGTTTTAAATTATTATTACTGGGACAGGGGGTTGGGGATGGGAATGTTTGGTTAGGAATGTGAGAACAGAGATGCTGAAGATGTTGCAGGTTATCAAGTTTCCTTCTGAGGAAGAAGTCATACACTGCAGAATACTTTCAATCCATACCTTCCACTTTTGCGTAAATGAAGTTGAGTTTTCAGAACACAGAAATATCCCACTTGATTGTGCTGCAGATTCTCTCTCCTTTATGTGAACAACCTTTGGTCTTAACTGACATGACTATAAAATATTATATCTGGACAGGCAAAGGGCTTGGCATAAAAGCTTCTGTAATCTGGGCAGTTTCTTATTTTAAATTCATAAAGTGGTACATACCTTACAGACCACTTTAGTAGAACAATTACTGTTTTTATGAAAAGCTCATCATTTTTCCCTTCTGTTCTTTCAAAAAGGATCTACCACTCTATTGAATTTTAATAAAGTCAAAAGGGATGTCCTCATTTCTTTCTCCAAAGATCTGTATCAGTAGATTTCTAAGACCATCAAGCTAGGGAAGAATGCATTATGTTCCCACTGTGATACGTGAACTGCTATCCCAGCCTAAACACACCCCTTATGATTGCTTGGTTTATCATGCACATGTAATACATCAGTAGTATCAGAGGGAGGATTTCAATCTGGTGTCCCTCTTGAGTGTACATCGCTAAATTTCCCTCCTAGATTTAAACTGAGCTTGTCCCAATGTCAGCACAGCAGTATTGCTGTAATAGCTTGCTCCTAAGAAAGCCAGGTAACGCCAGTCAAACCAGCAAACCAGGTAAAACCAGGTATGGTTGCAGGTGTGGAGGGCTGTTCATGGAGGAGGACTTTGAAGCATGTTTGAAATACACATTTACTAATTAAAGTATGTATCAATTTTAAGTGTCTACTTAGGGGATGGGAAGAGGTGCTCTCTCCTTTAGCAGCTGGAATTTGCTGAAATGTGGAGAGAGCTCAGCAGGCAGCAATATGAGTTACAGCAAGATGTAATGCTGGCAGAGAGGGAAAACAGTGGCTGGTAGAAGCAAATAGATGAAGTAAGCCAGAAACTTTATACCATTAAAAAAGAAAAAGGAAAAAGAAATTTTAAACTCCTGAGTTACTTCAATCAGATTAAAATCATTCTGCTTTCCATGCGGGATTCTGCTGTTCCATTCAAATATGATTATGGGGTTTGGTTTCTGTTTGTTTTTATAATCATACTATCATCTCAAGGAATTTTAAGGAAAACCCTCCCTATGGGAAATCTACTTTTCACTTTGCAATATATCTGCCATTTATCAAAGGTCTGAGCTGTCAGGATTTTTGACCTCATGCTCCCTTTAGTTTCATAAAATGTAGTCTGACTACTCTGCAGAAACACCACCCCAACCTTACCACAAATGGACTTTTGCCCAGTTTGCATAGATAACTACATTTACCATTACAGGTATTGCTACAGTAATACAGAAGTCAATGCTTTTTATAGTTTTCCTCACAATTTATTGCAAACGGAACAAAACAGAAAACCAATTAAATAAAATATCTGCCAGAAGAATACATGTAGTGATCACTAGGCTCTATAAATCTTATATGGTGAAATTGTATCAAAAAGAGTAATAGTATATAAAAATTAAAATATCTATATATCAAATACAGACAAGTCTGGATCAGCTGAAGTTTTTGTGTGTAGCAATATCTGTAGACATGCAATAAATCTTCTTTTCTGGTTAAGTTGCTGCTAAATATTTAGGACTCAAAAAAAATGTTGTGTGCATTTACATTTATTTTCCATAACAAAGAGCTACATGTTTATGGGGGATCATGACATCAAGGTACTGAACAAATACACACCTGCATGGACTTAATATTTTGACAACAAGCAAAAAAAAGGAAATATTGGCACCATGAAACTGCATACTTGGAAGTAGCTGGCCAAAGTCCTGCTCACAACACTTTAGCAGTCTGCACACAGCATGAAGTGCAGCCCCTGAATCAAAATCAGTTGTGGATATGAGTCTCCTTCTCCCCCTATTTCTGCTTTGGCTTTGATTTTTTTTTGTTGTTTTTTTTTTTAGATTGGCTAGTATGAATGCAGAATGGGAATTCTTCAAGAGGGTCAAAAAGAATATAGTTTTGCAAACAAAGTTTTTTATCTAGCACCAAAAACAAGCTCCTGGGATGACTAAGGTCTCTCCAAAGGAAAAGCAGGATTTTTAAAAGCTGTCATGAATTGACTCTTCTTCCCCCCAAATCAGAAAGGCTTGCATATTTTTAGGAAATCCAGGCACATGCATATTTATCTTAACACACTAAGGGCTATTCTTTTAGCACGCAACCCATATATATTCCAATTCTCAATGTTATTTATCTGTTACACGGATGTCAATTACTTGCCCTTCTCACAGTAAATGGTGTGTTGCACCACCCACCTGTCATGTCTTCAGTTTATGATATTTTAAGACTTGTAGGAAAATTAGTTCCACTTGCATGAGCCTTTGAAAGTAAGCCTGCACAACAGATTTCTGTGAGCAGAGGGCACGAAGAGCAAAAATACTAATTGCAGGAATTCACTAACAGGATACATTCTTGCTGTGACAAGTACTGGCTTTGCAAGACCTGCATCACCAGTGATGGTTTTGCCTATACATCCCACTGCCGAGAAAGGTTGGGGACACGCTTCTTGTTTATAGGATTCGTAAATAATCATTAGACTACAAAATAAAGCAACAAGGACACAAACTGGGAAGCAATTTCCCTATCTCCTGGTACAGCTTCTCTTGACAAAGCAAGGAATTGTACCCTGATCTTCCCAGTGATACAAGCCCACTTTACAATCCATGCAACCACATTCTCTGCTTTGCCATCAAAGCCACCGTTTCTCTAACTCACCAAACTAACAGCATTACAAGAGGATAATAAGTAAACATCAAACTTCTACTCTACAGAGAAGAAGAGGGAGTAGAAAGGATCAACTTAATTTATAGCCTCCTTAGTTTCTTTCAAGACATCTTACGCAACCAAAAATCTCATGCTCCTACTATTGCAGCACAGGATGATGTACCTGATGCAAATTATTTTTTTAAAACTTTATGTGCACATCAACCTAACCTCTGCCCCTCTCACATTTATGCACCTGCCCTTGATCCACACGCAGGAGTACTCCATGGCAGCACTTTCAATTAACTATTCATGCAGGTGAGCATCCCTGAGAGATGCAGCTGCCCCCTCTGCTTTTATGGTTATTTGTCTCTTCATCATGGAGCTCAAAGGAATAATCCTATTGTATATTTCCTCTTCATTTATTTTACTAGGTGAGGTGTTTAAGAGGATATGTGGTCATCTGAAGCTCATCACTGTCAGATTTTCAGCCACGCAGCTGTAAAGGGTAAAGAAACTAGTTTAGCTCCTTGGTTTACAAAGTGCTGAGTACCTCCAATGAGGTGCCAAACATGTGTGGTGACACTTTCAGATTGCTGAGAGCCTCCTGAGGTTCACAGGGCCTGATCCAAAATCCCACTGCAGGAATGACAGCCCTCCCCTTGGCTGCAATGCGCCTGAGACAGAACAGAGTTTCAAGGCTCAAGTCTGTGCTTGCAAAGCAAGGAAAAACTTGCCAGAATAAGGTGGCAGGTTTGAGAAGCACTAGATCATAGTGTTCCTACCTCCAAACAACCCAGAGTAATATAAATAAATACATATATATCTACTTAAACAAATAGACATTCAAGACCATCTTAAATATGTTTGGGATCAGGTGCTTATTTTCAATCGTTTGAATACAACATACAAACATGCAGCAAAATTCTCTCCAATTCCCATGAGCCCATCCTGTTTCCCTTCAGCTTAATGTATTTCTTCCACTCCTTAAAAAAAAAAAAAAAGAAAAAGAAAAAAAAAATTCTACAAACTGTCTTTACAAATCATTTTTCTCTGGAAGCGTTTGTTAAAATCAGCTCTTCTTCTGCAAGCATGCAATAAAACAAACCTAACTAACAAGAAAAGAAGCTGGAAAAAATGCTGACAGTCATGCTGTAAAACATCCAATGCAAGACTGGCTGCTTTCATTTGGGTTGAGGCAGCACAGTCTTTCATTATCAGGTCACTTGTTCAATAGTCTTGCTTGACAGTAATCACCTGATGGCAGGCAGAGTAAGCATCCCAATTTGTAAGTAACTCTGCAAAAGTATTTTTATTGAATATACAAATAATGTAGAGAACGTCTAGAGGCATTCATGATGAGTGCATCATCCTGCAAGAGTGAATTAGTAGATAGCAACTAAGCAAACAAAAACAGAACTAAGTTGCAGCAAAGACTGTAACCACTTTCATTTCTTCTGACAGTTGCCATTTATCTTTGCTTTTGAAGAGACTGCGTGGTAGTATTCTAGTAAGTGAGCTGTAGCATACTGTGAAAAAATAATAACATTTTAGCAATACAAGCCCTCACTGCAGCATCTGTTATTAAATCTTTGCAGAGAGGCGAGGCAAGACCGCTAGTCATAACTGTGGATTAGCAAGGTTCTACTATATTCATTTTAGAGTGCAGAATGCTTTGCATGAAAGCTGTTACTTGCCTTCTATGTCAAAAAATGAACTTATGCCAACTTTTTAATACTGAAGCTGTCCTAACAGCCTGCAAGCACTGTCCACAAAAAAACGGCAGCATTCTAATAGAAGAGAAATGGAGGAAGGACAGAATCAGAATAGCTGATGCTGCTGATTTGCAACACTTTCTTTTCATAGAAAATGACCATCATCTTACACTTCCTTCCTGAGCAAATCAAAAACTACCTTTGAAAGTGTCAAGCTTTATGATGCTGACTTCAACTCTGACACCTGATTATACAAGAGCATTAACATAAGCGCTCAGCATGCTCCAGGGAATCACTGCATCCTCATCAGTGGAGCCTTAGCAGCTCCACATCCTGGCTGACTCCCTAGCAAAACAGGCAAAAACCCAGCACTTCAGGTCCTAGAGAAAGGATGATAATTCACATACTTATGAGAAGTATAACACACACACTCTGAACTGAGCCAAGTTTAAGTAAACTTTACACTAAATTCACAAAGTTCAAGCACAGTCAGAGCTCAGTTGAACTGTAGTAAAAACGCTCAGGAGTTTTCCAGAAACACTAAAATCCTCCAGGAGAAAGTTCATCTTAAGCCTTCATAAGGATATTTTCCTGACTATGAAGTTACACAGACAGTGCAAGGTGCTATGTAATATTTACCCAAGACGCCCACTGTTACGATATAATGTTTCAGTGAGGAATAAATTAGAAGCAGCAAATCCCTGAAATCACCCGTGCAAATACACAACCATTAATGATCAATACATAAAGAAGTGAAGACTACCTGAAACTGAAAATTAGTTTAAAAAATACTAGGGGCACCCACCATTAAAGTTGCTGTCTAAAAGAGATAAACAATAAAGGCAAGACACACTGCTTTAACTGTGAAAAGTTGTGAACACTGATGCTCTAACTCAGTATCACAGGTCCCAGCTCACGGTTTTTATCCACCGATGTGGCTGTAAAAGCCCCCTGGGAGAGCTGCTGCTATTCCGGACCTTTGCGGGACGCCCCTACGCTCCTGCGGAGCCTGGCGGGGCCGTCCTGCTCTCTCACGGCTGCTGCTCGCATCACCTCAAGCCCAGAGCTACGTTTTATTTCATTTTCGGTTTGTTTCGGGTTTTTCTTTCCCCGGCGCTTGAGGAGGCAGAGCGCGGCGCGGGGGAGATTACACGGGGATGACTGAATCGCGGTGAATCGATTAAGCCTCGACAATTTAATCTGGGACTTCATGCGGGGCTGGAGCAGATAATCCCCGCACCGCAGGTCGTCCCTGCCTCTCCTTTACACGGATACCCTGGCACAGACCCGACAGCACACGGACACCGCCTGGCCGGTCCGGAGCCAAGCCGCCCTCCTTCTCCTCCTCCTCCTCGCAGCACGGCGCACACAGCGCACCCGGCGCCTCTGCAAGATGCGCGCTCGCAAACTTTCCAAACTTCTGGCGAAGTGGCGAGGGGTACGCGGGGCCGGCCCGACCACGGCGGCGCTTCGCCTCCCGGCGACACCTCACCGTCCGCAGCACCCCGAGCGCTGCCCGCGGGGACTCCCGCACCCCGGGCCGGCCAACGGGAGGCGGGAGCAGCGCGCTCCGGCCGCACTGAGGCCGGCGGAGCGTAGGTTGCGCCCCGCAAGTTGGAAGAGCAAAGCAACGGCAAGGACAGGGACCCCAAACCCCGCCCGCACTGCCCCTCACACTCACGCTGCTGTTCTCGCCCGTCCAGTGCACCATCGCCTGGTTGTGAGACGCGTCCCCTTTCAGCACGAAGGAGGTGCTGATGAGGGAGACCTGCTCCCGGCCGGCCGCCAAGGATGCTCTCCTGGAGCGGCTGCTCCNCGGGGGAGGGCTGTAACCGGAGCGGGGCTCAGCGGCAGCGCCGTGCGCGGGGCTGCGCGCCCAGCCGGGGCGGCGCCGCCATCTGCTGGTCCGCGCCGAAACGCCGGGCGGGCTCCGGCACTCACGGACACGGACACTCGCGCCCCGCGGGAGCCAACGCGGGGACAGCTCCCTCGGCAGTGGCGGAGCCCCGCCGCTTGTGAACTTTCACGCAGAGCCCCAGGGAGAGGCTTTCCGAGAGCGCCCGAGCAAGATTCACGCAGCCTCTCGGGGCACTGCGCTGCAGCCCGAGGGGCACTGGGGGCGAGCAGCCAGCGCTGCTTCTTTGGACACGAGGGCTGGCCTTGGTTTAGCCGTCCGTCCCAGGAGGCTGCAGTGAAACGGCCAGAAGGGGTTTGTGGTCAGCAGCTGAGAGCCGAGGAGCAAATGAAGCAGGTGCAAAAATACGATTCCTGTCATTAAGACAAGCGCTTCCATGGGGAAAAGGACCCTCTCCGTTTTTCTGCCCCTCAGCTCCTGGGAGGCACCAGGCTCGTCACCTGCATTGTCCAGAGCCAATTGCTAATCCATTCTTGCCCACTGTGGGGACGTGTGCCTTCTAATTTGGGATTGATCCATGGCAGCCCCAAGAACTGCTCTCCTGGCGTGGTCACAGCCAGGAGGGGGGCGATGACTGGGCCTGTGCAGGGTGGCGGCACTCAATTGACAGGTGAAGCAGTGGTAGAAGATTCAGCTGCCATAGATTGCATGCTCTTCCTGCTTCACTGTAGTGTGCTGTGTAATTGTGAATAAACTGGGACTTGTGAAGCAGTTTGCCTCACATGCTGTGAAGAGTTAGAAACCCAGAATAATTGAGGTTGGCAGGAACCCCTGGAGAAGTCCTGGTTCAACCTCCTGTTCGGTCCAGGGCCAACTCTGAAGCTGCATGTAACTTCACGGTAAGATAAGGGTACTCAGGTCTAAATGTAAGAAAACAAGTTTGAAAGACTATTGAGGAAGGTAATGACTCCAGGTATAGGCACCTAACAGAAGAGATCGGGGCTGAGTAAACCCAAGGTGAGTAAAGTTAATTAACCAGCTTTAGTTGTAATCTGCCTTTACCCTAATGGCCGAGCAAATTAGGATTAAAAAGGCTTTTCTAGGAAGATTAATAGAAAAAATAGTATCCACTGGTTTAACTGTACCATTTGCAGGCTTGTGATGACTACCACAGTGACCTAAAGTGACCTGGTTATACCAAATTCATGTAAAAATTACTTTCAGCAAGCTATATGACTACGTGTTAGCTGTACACCTTCAGTACTAAGAGACCTATGGTAACCTGCCCTGTTATTACTGTAATAGCTCGAACTAGAAGGCAGTTTCAAATTCAGGATGATTCTCCATTTCAAAAGAAATACGGAATAAAAATTAAAATAGTATTTTTGAAAAATCACATGTGATTTTTCTGCAGCTCCTAATAAAAAGTCCTCTTTCAGAGTTCCAAGCACAGCCCCACAATCTCAAAACAACCTCTGTGCAGCCTTCCCCCTTGTTCCTCCAGCACAGTGTCTGAACTAAAACAAGACATTGCCCCTTATCTAGGAGTCTCCAGATACCAGTTATGAAGATCCTGTTCCAAACACCCTGCCAACAGAAGCCCAGGGAGTGACAGAAACTCAGGCAGGCAGCACCACATGACCCAGGTCACAAGTAGCTGCCTCTGAGACTTTTGAAGGGGCACTGCATGAAATTCATTTCTGAAGTACATCTTGTGTAAAGAGCAGGTTAATTTTGGTCTCAGATCTTGATTCTAGAGACAAGACCAAAAGCTCAGAAGGCCTAGTAGAAGCTGTAGTGAGTTAAGGAAGGTGAAACAGGAGCCTAAGACAAGACTGACTTTGCATGCATTTTGTTTTGTCACAGTGTCTTATCCCTCTGAAACACTACCCTTGTAAGGCAAAAAACACCTGGGTTTAAGTGAGCAGAACATTAGTTTTCCAGACAAAACCCTCTTGACTCTTGTCAACTGGTCTCAATGACAGCTGTGGTCAAATGCCTGTTTGAATCACTGCTGTTTGGCCATGTTCTTTAGGGACACAGAAGTTGGGCAGTGATTCAACAGTTCATAGAAGACGCACAGACAGAAAGTCATTCCTGTTGGAAAAACAGTTCCATACTGAGCAAGTCACCTTCCACCTTATGCTCCTCTGCACAAAGAGGAACAGGAGAAAAAACACAATGCTGAATTGTTAAGAAAACATTGACCAGCCACAACTGTATCAATCAACATGAAGGGGTCATTTGCCCATTATTAGGAATACAATAATTTTGATTCTTACATCATAGCCTATCTCCTGTGTAACTGTGACGATTACCCACAGTTTGTAGAATAACCTAAAAATATTCAGAAGAGATGGAAGGGCCCAAGTCCCTACATGTTAAAACTGGCATGCAAAACCTAATACTTCATCCGAATAAATGTGGCTGTCATGCTCATCCATTTTGCATTCACCATTGTGTTTGACAGGTTGGGCTTCCATGAGCAGCAGCAAAGAGATGGTAACATCCATGTTCCTAAGAGTCAAGCTCTCTGTATCTGTCAGTTACTGACATTTCCAATAATGAGACTTAAAAAGGAAAAGAAAACCAAGCAGTTGTTGCAGAACTAATGAAGCCTGGTTTCCTACAGCCTGGCACCTTATGGTCAAACTGCAAGGTCTGCTCGAATCTTTCCTACTGTCAGAATCTTTTCCATGATTTTCACAGGAACTTAGCAAACCCACTAATAAAGTTCTCCTTGTCTATTCAATCATATAACCTGCCGTTTTTTTTCTGTGATCGCCCCCAGTTTGCCAATTTAGTTGAAATTGTCTTAAGGGTTCAGAAGACTCTGACCAAGGTGGATGGACAGATACACAGCCTAATGAATCACTCACTGACAAGGACTAATAAAGCCTTTTATTCTTAGGCAAGTTAATTAAATATTTCACCTAAAGAATGCTAAAGCTGAGAGAAAGGAATGTAATTCTTATGTATGAATTGTGAGACTTGATTACATGGGGATGAATCACTCAACCTACAACTGTACTTGTCACTAATTGAATCCCTTAGTATCAGGCTTTTAAGAGGTCAAGGATTTAATGGAACCCAAAGTAACTTCTCCATTTTCCTTTCTTTAGAGATTACCATAACCAAGACAGATGTGCGGGCAACATTCTGAAAATCTTTGCACCATCTCTTGTCTCTGCCACTTAGTGAAAGGCTTTTGCCTGGCTTCTTCAATGGCTGTTGAAGCTGGTTTTACATCAGCCAGATTAATACATACTTACTGAATACTGCAATCTAATAAATAATGCATATTTAATATATCAGTAATTCACAATAATAAAATGTATCTCTAGTCAAGGGATGCTGTAGAAACAATACCCATATGGCATTATTTCACTGTGGTGCACACTTAATGACAGCAGAGTTTCAAAATATGAGTATCAAGCAGATTGGAGGAGAATGCTAAGGTTTGCAAAACTGGAAAGGAAGCCTCATTATAAAACTCCCATTATTGCATTCAAAGGCCTGTAGCTATGTCACTTTAGAGATAAAATGATGTCTTTGTTTTGTCCAAAGTCAGGGGACTGCGTCATAGATCATGGCCCAATTGTCTTCAGTAGGTACTGTACAAAAAGAGAAAACAAAGGTTGATCCAGCTTCCATCCCTAATATTTGGTTATGCAAAGGACAATCAAAACAACATACTTCTAGTCCAAAGCAGGACCAGAATATTTAATTACTTCTTACTCTGTTGTGACTATTCTAGGTGAAATGCAAACACAAGAGAACAGAAGTGCTACTGATTTTTATGGGTTTGTTAGCATCAAGGTTGCTAATAAAGGAAAGAAGCTAATGTACAGACTAGAAAATATAATTTTGTCTAGAAAGCCCAGGCAAGGTAAGCAATGTAAGAGACCAACTCTGATAAGTGAGGAGGTCTCCCAGTTTCAAATCTTGTTTAACTGGAACTTCTTAAGGGTTGCCAAAAGGATGGTTTAGATTTAGTTTAAGGATTCCTAAAACAAAGAGACTTCCCTAAACGTCTGTAACCTTTTATGTCTCTAATAAACTCTGGCTCAGCAAATACACAGGGGCAGACAAAAAGACAAATAATTGAGTATCACAAACTTCTAAGCTCCTCTAGTCCCAGAATAGAAATGGAAAAGGCTCAGAAATCCAAGGCAAGTTTCTTCCTGTTAATGGCAGAATTATTAGTGCTATATTAATAACATTTACTCACATTCTTACTGACTGTCAGATTAGATTAAAAGGCTTCAATTAACCCACTTTATTTTTACCAGATTAATTTCTGATCAAATACTGGAAATATTACAGAAAGCTTCAAATTCTGCTCAGGCAGAAACCAAGATGCAATGCTAATATTCCTTTTGCTTGCAAATAAAATTATTGATAACAATTTGTTACATGTTTCACCCTTATAGCTGCCTTAGGTTGATAAATCAAGATGACTGCAGATGCATGATATAGTAGAAAATCACAGAAAAATTATCCATTTAAGCATGCTCCTTGTGTATTGTTAGCCTCTTTTAAGGTTGATTTAAATTGATGTATCAAGGTGTATTTAGGATTCTATTCATTAGATACAAAACAATTTCCAGTTACATTGTGTTTATGTTAACAGCATCATTAAGAGTACAGTAACCTGCAGGCTTTTTGACAAAATGCTCATGCATGAAAGCAACTTTATCTCACATTGATCAAAATGCTCAACTCCAAAACACCTTATGATTCACTCTGACTATATCATTAGATAAAAAAATCAATAAACAGCAAAGCTTTATTTCCTTGTAACTCAAATAACAAAACCCAAATGCCTTCTTCTCCATTAAATTAAAATTATTATGCCTAATGCCATACCCTTATGCCAAACAGCAGAGCTTTTATTTGGCTAGGCTTCACAAGGTCCAAAATAATTTCTATTTGTATACTGCAACTACCAAAAAAAAAATCTTTCTATAGTCAACAATCTAGGTGTCTTAACACTCTTCTCAGTAGTTGCTCCATTTGACAGAATAAAAAACAAAGCAGGTGTCAGGTTGTTTTATTTGCATTAATTCATTGATACATTGCTGTCACAACCAGCCCAGATGCCCACAGAAGAAAGCCTAATTAACAGGTAGCATTCCTTGTCACAAAGAAAAAAACCTCTACTTCTGTGGGAAGTTCTGAAGTCAAAAAAAGTGAGTAACTGCCTTTGTTCTATGAAGAATTGACTAAGCTACAGAGTACATGTTCAATTATCCTGTTCAAATTTGAACAATATAAATGAGTGGATTTCAGTATAGTGTATTATCTCTGACTATTAAAGAGAGCTCTCTCCAGGTATGGGTACACTAGCTGACATGCACTTATGAGAAAAAATTTGGAAGAGCTGTAAGTGATTTAAGGAAAAACTAAATAGCTTTCAGTTTTACCAGTATCAAATTAGCAAACAGCATGTACACAGAAAAAACTGACACAACCACCCCTTGGCCAGTAGCCTGTAAACAGGCAGTCACTGATTCAATGAAAGTAATTGAGCAGCTCAGCACTTTGCAGGATTTTTACTAGTGAGTAGGTAAATATACACTATAATTCTGTTTAGTTCTATCTCATAAAATAAAAGAGAAGAAGAGTAGTAAAGTCACTGTCACTGAGAAAACAGGCTGACAATTAATACAAGCTGTCTTGATCTCCTTAAGTTTTGTCTTCCATCAATCAAAAGAAAAAATAAGTAGCCTGTACACATTTGTTTTGCCACAAAGCCTGAAACAGTGACATAGTTTGAAACAGAAAATAAAAGGTGAAGTATAATGTTGTGGTGGCTATTCTAACATTGTCTTCAACCTTCATAATTTCTCACCAACAATTAATGAGCAGAGTTCTGAAAACATGAGAATTGGATTCATTGTCTACACCTTAAGGGCTCACATGAGAAAGAAATGTTTTTGTGGCTAGCTAGACTGTGGGAACTTGTTTTTCCCAGAATAGCTTTGCACTCGTGTTTTCTGCCCTAAAATTTCATGGAGCTTGTTTGGCAAAATATGGAAAGTTGAGAAATATTTGGGTATCTAGATAATCACAGTGTGATGTGAAGTATGTAATCCTCAAGTTTAGATTCAGCCTCATATTTGTCTATTAAGTTACTTTTATTTCAAATATAATGTTAATGTCCTACCAGCCACTCAAATTCTGATCTAATCTTAACAGTACTTTTATCAGTGTCATTTTATTAAACAATTTGCTAATACAGCTGCATTTCTGAGAAAATGGTGTGAGAAAAATAAATACTAAGCTCACCTAAAACTATAATTATAAATCAGTCTTTAGTCTTTTGCAAAGTATCCAGAGCTCCAGCTGTAAGATCTGGAGACTACATAAAGGCACCATTTTTCTAGGAGGAGATGTTCCCATCTGGTAGATGTTTAGTGGGAAGGCAGTATGACATGTTTACAGCTACCTCAATCCCCTTGAACTCTTCATGGAAAGAGCTTAGCAAGGAATGCAGATGTGAGTAGGCTCCAATTTATGGTTAATAGGTTTTGACCATAGAGCAAATCCTTTCTATTGCAAGCATGCAAGCTTAAGTGGGTGTGGGACTGGGACCTAACTGTGTGGTCTTGTGTGCCTATTTCAAGGGATGGGGAAGGGTTTTGTTCTGAGTTTTCCAGGGAGTGTGCTAAATTTTGTCTCACGGCTGAGGTCTGCAGATACAGTACTGGCTGGTTCACAGCCAAACCAAGAAAAATGAGAGGGTTTTCTGCAGAAGACATATTCAGCTAAAACATAGAAAACCACACTGTTTTTAAGCTGTGAAATAGATTTACTTAAAGTAACAATGTTCAGGAGTGTCTTCTTTAAATAATTAACAAAAGTGTAAGTTAATTTTGTTTAGGTAGTACCTTTTTTTCTGAGCTGGCTTATTCTTTTTCATAGCCTTTTTTTTCTCCTTGTTTGCTTGCTATAAAGATTTGCGTGGTCTCGGTGAATAGATAAAGATAAGTCTTTCTCCCAAAAAGGAAGTTACTGAAATAACATAGCACTGTGAAAAATGTGTACTATCAGATGCCAGGGAACCTGACTGCCACACATTTTGGAGAAGATAATTAAAAAACAAAAAACCGTATGAGTAATAGTGAAAATTAAAGTAATAGAAACATAACAGACAACTGGTGCCAATTCCTGTCCTACAAACTATTGTTTCTGAAAAGCAAAACAGCTGGAGGCAGATGTTTTGGGTAAGTAAAAGACTGGAGGGCTTTGGAATCACGAGCTGGAGAAATATAAAGCACTTCACACTTTCCAAGACACCCCTTATCAATTCCATTTCTCCATTTAAGCAGTCATTTCCCTTAAGTCACATTTGCTCCGCCTTTGAGCCAGTAAAACAAGAAAAAACTGTGCCATATTTTTAACATCTTAAAAATTTTGTTTTATGCACTAAGCCAGGTTTCTTATATCAAGACACTATCCTACTTTTCCCAAAGAAAAGGTACCTCTTATTATTGTCCTATGAACATAGGATGACTTAGCTACCTTGAGAAAAACCGGATTGGTGCATAAATATTAAACTGTTTTGAACAGTCCTCTTTAAATCCCATCATATAAACACATAGGATGAAAAGGTATTTATCTCTTTTTGTTTTCTACGTGATATTTTCTCTCCAGTCCCAAACATTTGTGGCCTACTGTGAAGTTATTGTTCAACCAAAATCTTGAAAGAGTCTAAATGTCTAAAAATGTAGGTAGACATTTTTTTATGTTCTTGGTTCCTAATTTCTAGAAAGATCAATGGGAGCTAAGAGCCCATATGCATTACAAAATGAATTTGCATTTAGAAAATTTGCATTAGTGGCTGTTTCAGTTTTCTTCAGAATTATCAAAACCAGGGAAGTCTGGCAAACATCTATGTTTTTTCCATATGCCTGGTACATCATTCACTTTGAACCTGGCAATAAGTACTGTGTGAGAGGTAAGTAAGAGCAAATGTGTATCCATAGGAAACAATTCAATTGCCCAGAGAGGCTGTGGACTCTCCATCCCTGGAAGTGTTCAAGATCAGGCTAAATGGGGCTCTGAGTAACCTGCTTGAAGGTTCCCTGCCCAGGACAGAGGTGGAACTGGATGATCTTTAAGGTCCCTTCCAACTCAAACCATTCTGTGATTCTAATACATAAAGCTTATACAGCAGCTTATAGAGTCACAATATTTTTCACAGAGCTCCAGCTGTAAGATCAGGAGACCAGATAAAAAGTCTCAGTGGTGGCTTTAGCAAATGTGGTAATCCTCATGTCTTCAAAGAAAGACTGAAAACACAAAATAAATTCGTCCTCTAGACTTATGATATTGGAAAACAAAGAAAGAGGGCTCATGAATTTCATTTTAATTTTACATTATTTAAGGCATACTCATGATTTTTCAGCATTTTAGTTTTTCTTTCACAGTGCTGTGGCAGAAGGGTCTAGCATGATGTTCTCACCATCTTCTCCTGCCTGACTAAACTTGCAAAAGCATTTGGTGGTTATCACATTACTGGACTTGAGATGATTGCTTCTACTTTTGAAATGATACTTAGAATCACAGAATCATAGAATGCTTTGGGTTGGAAGGGATCTTAAAGATCATCTAGTTGCAAATCGATGCCATGGGCAAGGAACCTTCCATTAGATCAGACTGCTCAAAGCACCATCCAGCCTGGCCTTGGGAAGTAACTTTTATGAAAAAGAAACTTTAACTAGAATTCTTTTTTTCCATTTTTAGTTGATAATTCTGTATCCCTGAACTATAGAAGACAGAACTCAACATCTGGGGAAAATGGCATTTGAAACACCTAACAAAACAAATCTGCCTAGGGCTCATGAAAGAGTATTTGAAATCTGAATTTGCATCACCCAAAGTGTAAAAATTGACAAAGAAACAGAGAATGACTTTTATATACATTTTAGTGACAACACTACTGCTAAATTCTTATGCCTCACTCGAATTTCATATATGATTCAGAGTGTAGCTGGAGAAGCAGTACATTTATCCACCAAAATACTTAAAATAAATACAACTATTAAAAAACCCCAATCAAACAGAATGATCATATCTTTTATTCCAAGACATCTTGCTCAAGAAAAATACAATAAGCCCACAGATTTGTTTCTGCTATTGTAAAGATTCCGCAGTTTTAGTCTGCTGTAATCATATAAATTCATCCATCAATAAACATAATTACTGTAAGTCCTATTCTTAAAAAGCCATTAAAAATAACTGAATGGTAGAGCAAAAATAGCTGTCTGAACAGCAAATAAACCATCCATAGCTATAAGACTGAAACCACCTACACCATACTGTCAAAAATTACTTTTCCCCATGAATTTTAAAACTGTTTTATGTGGCAAAAATAATCACCCTTTGTGCCTATAGTGCAGTGTTTATATGTTTTCCCTTGTTCAGTTTTTGATACAGGAATAAATCATTGTTCCTGCAATTTTCCAGCAGTAGTTCCAGCTCTTGTAGTTTCAACCTGCATAGAACTGCATGAAAGGATACAAATCTTCTGATTTGGAAAGAAAAATTAAAAATAAAAAAAAGAAGACTCCTCATGGGGTCTCTGTTGTCAGCAGAAAACATTAGTGAAGAGATTCAGTTGTAGATCTGATATCAAGCTATCGCTTGATACAGAATTTTTCTCATCCCCAGGTAATTTCTACCACTTTATTTTCAAAGTACCTTAATTTTCTAGGTTTTCCACCTCAGCTGTATTAGTAGTTATCCCTAGGGTTATGACTATTACTGTGAATCAGGTGCATACTTGATCTTCCTTTTTTTTATTGCCCGAGTATCCTTGCATCTCCAAAACCATTAGAGCCACAATGCAAATAAGATATGTTTCCTAACATTTTTTTACGAGGTTCCATTGTTTCCAGTTAGTTAGATATTTTTTCAATCTCTCCAAAAAGTTTAACTCTTTCTCTTTGTGGTATTCATTAACTTTAAAGAGTTCTGACAGTATTCTCCATCATCATCATCTTGTAATTGTGGTTTCCCTGAGTTTTATACATTAGATTCACATGTAGGGTTTGTTAAGAGCCAACCCAGCTAGCTCTGCTTAAGCTCAGCTGTGCCATCCCAGCTATGTTACCAAGGCTGCTGGGCTTATGCTGACTTACCCAGCTGAAACGCTGGCAGAGACTACACTGACTCCTCCCTGGGTAATGTGTCTCACTGGACACCAGAAAGAGATTCACATCTATGTTTGCTTTTTCCTTAGGAAGCTTCCTGGAGTGGCAAGTCAGGATCTGACTTTTCTTCATAAAAGGTTTATTGATTATGAATGTTCTGTACCATTCTTTATTTTCTTATCTCCTCCAGACCTACCGAATATACATATTAGGCATCTGTGCATCCTGTATTACCAGAGGACCTTACTTTTTAGCAGCAGAACTTTCATGAGTGTCTGTGCAACTTTCAGAGAATATTACCCCATGGGACTGATTGTTTCTACAAATACACTTGACCAAATTTCCAAAACATTCTGAATCAACATCTTCAAAAAATAGAGCAACAGTGTTCAGAGCAGGTATTCTTACAAAAACCAGATTTTGCCATGCAGATTGTGAATGAGGCATTTATCACTGAATCAATAAAAGCACCGCTTACTTCTGTAGTTAGTTTGACCCTGCAATTTTGAGTGTTAAAATAAATGAACTTACAATAAGATTTTAAAAAAATATAGAAGACAGGTAGAAAGTTTAAGTGTCTCCCTTACAACAAATAAACAAGAAAGAAGATATTTGCAAAGATTTGAGTTGAAAGCTCACAAATGTGAACTGCAATCTCATGAAATACTGCCAAGAGTTGACCCACTAATGACAACAAGATGAGAACACTGTCGTTGGTTTAATAGGGAGCAAGAGGAGGCTTTTTAGGTAATCATACACCATTCTACTGAGTCAGGGCCAGACTCGGCAGGTAAGCAAACCCTCCTAGAAGCTGCTGTTCTGATGAGCATGAGTAGATCACCTCACCTTCTGTGCGGTATCACGCTTTACACTTCTCAGAATACCATCTACTTCTTTGATATATGTGCATCACAAAGGTTTGGGTAGGGAATCCTTGGACAGTAATATTTTAGAAGAACTTTTGATGGCTCTATTTATTTTCCAAACGTGCAGGTGGAAGAGGCAGAAAGATTTGGCTCTTAATGCCACTACATTCCTCATCTGCACACCTGCACTTCTGGCTGCTCTTCTCATCAGAATGATGAGAGTTGGTAACTGGCACTGCTGTATGATTAATTTTAGTGTTTAACATGTACTAGCTCTGTGCATTGACTAAGCTAATCGAAACTAAATAATATGTGGCACTATCCAACTGGCTAAAAATACAGCAAATTACATCAAATTCCTACCCCTTTTGATGTCAACAGAGTTAATTGTTCCAAACACCATATGCGTTGAGCTTAGGCTTGGTTAGAGACTGAGTGCAGCTGTAGTAGTGACCAATACAGAAAGGGCATTCATCTGGCATGTTGTCTGAACATCCTTTCCAAATTCTCAAGGAACCATGTTGGATAAGACACTTAAAAACAGTCCTCTCCTCAGACAGAATTTCAACATAGCATCTGTTATTTTACCACATTCAACAGCAGCAAGGCCATCAATGCACTCCAAATCTATGAAACTCCCACAGGATCCTCCTGTGATAGGCATGTGATATGCTGATTCACTCACTCAGGATACTTTGTCATGTGGTTGGACTGTGGTGCTGAGCTTTCTTTTCAGAGCACTTTTTATTGCTAAAGAAACCTGTGAATCCTTTTCTAGTTCTAGAAAAGCACCGCGAACACCTTTCTCAGCAATGGTTTCATATGAGAACTGAATTTGCCTCTCTGCTATTTTTATTATGTATTTCTCAAAAAGTTATCCGTAATCACTCTATTGTCACAACACTTTTGATGAAACATATTCAAATTAGAATTCACCAGCTATGAATGTTTCTCCCCCAGGTTGTATTCCCATGGACTTCTCTAAGAAGCATTCTCCTTTTCAAGCCAGGCATTTCTTCCAGACTTAATATGATGCATTCATACAATTGTGATTGGCTGCTAGATATCCAGCCAAAAATGTAGCTACAAGTAGCTATCAGGCCAATATGAAAATATTTCTGTATAAAATACACTAGACAGAAATACAGCATCTCTCCTATTTGGTTGATGACATTTTCCCTGCCTCCAGAGGTAATCAGATCACTGCAGACTAGAACCCAAGAACATCATACATAGATATTAGGGATGACTTGGGGAGCAGAGAACTGGAGTTTGAGATTCAAGTTAATATGGCAGCAAGATCTCATTCTCATCTGCTGAGGAGGTGGCTGGAAGTAAAGGGTCTGAAATGCAGGAAGAAATGTTAAGGTGAGGTATCAGGAAAAGTTCCATAAGCTGAACTGCCAATACTTGGAAGAGAATGCCTCTGCTGACTGCAGATGCCTGTGCAATTTTTAAAGCACCAGTAGAAAAAGGCTTTCTGGAGAATGGCTGAGGTACAGCTGACCCTGGTTTGGAGCCAAGAGGTTCACCAGATGGCCATTACCAGCTATATTTTACTTGTACATAAGCCTTATTTTAAACCAGAACACCACAAATGGGAATTTAGCCCTCAAACGAGCACAGGTACTCAGCAATACCTTTGGCTCAGCTTTTTCTCTACCCCTTTTTAACCAGATATTCCTTTTACTGCTTTCAAGCTACAGTCCTTCTTGTATACCTTGGTCTCCTGGCCCATTTGCATACAGATTTTCAAAGCTCTTCTATGCTTTAGGCTTATATTATCATTTAGTTTTCCAGTCACTCTGCTTGCCAGCTTCTTTACCCTCCATTACCTTGTCTGATAGAATTTAGATTGCTTTTCCAGTATCTACTTCACCGAACCATTTAAAGTCATTCTTAACCACTCTTGTATTATTTCTACAGCAACTTTCATTTATTATTCTCAAAACGCCTTACATGTTGTACATACAGCTCTAAGACTATGAGGAAAAAAATATATCTTACGTAGAAGTTTGTTAGTAATGGAACATTTTGCAGCTTTTTTAAGCAGATGTTTCATCTATCAATAATAACTTTTTATCATGTCACAAGTACAAAAGTCTTCCTGTGTATAAAACCATGAATACAACACTGTGATAGGAAGTGCTTGTTATTAACCTTACTGTGTATTTAGCATTTTTATTTAGTATTTTTATTACTGTAGCTGCGGAGACCTGGTGGTTTTGACATCTTCACTTGAAGATGGGTCTGAGGCACAAGAAAACGTCATCTCCATTGTAATTGTTATCACGTGATAAACAAAGAAATGGAGAAGAAGCATACACAGTATATGTATATACTTAGAGTACATGTGCAGTACATGTGTGTGTATATATATGTATGTACACTGCATAGACTAGAATATGGCACATACATGGCAGGTACTGGCATGTATAATCTGGAGAGGACTTTTCCCTAGACAACCTGGGCAGCAGCAGTTACATCAAAGAAGCAGCCAGAGGCAGCTGTGGAGCTCAGAAGGGCTAAAGGAAGTACAGGTCAAAGAAGTATCTGCTACAGAATCTGTCATACCCAGTGAAGATAATTTCACCATTTGGATGCTCTGAAAATCCTTAAAAGTAGGAAAGGGTGCATTAGATGAGATTAAAGGGGTAAGTTCTCATCTTCCTTGATGAACTGCACAAATCATTGTAAGGTAAATGCCCTGTAAAGACGTTGGAAATGTCACGACAAGGTATTCAAACATCATTTTCCCCTAGGATCATCACATTTTTTTCAAAAAGAAATTGGGAATAGATGCAAACACAGATAAACACTGTTGTGTTTATACTTTACCCAGAGAAGTTGTGAATTCCCTATCCTTGGAAGTGTTCAAGGCCATGTTGGATGGGGTTCTGAGCAACCTGCTGTAGTGAAAGGTGTCCCTGCTTGTGGCAGGGGGCATGGATAAGGTCCTTTCCAACCCAAACCATTCTATGAAATTCTGTGTGCAGTGCTGATCTTGCCATTTCACAAAGGATGTAGCAGAACCTGAAGAAGGGAATGTGCAAGGATGATTGAAAGTATGAGCAACATCTGTATGAGAAGAGGCCAGTCAGACTTTTGAGCTTATATGAAGAATGACTAAAGAGGACTACAATATAGTTCTATGAAATAATTGGTAGGGAGAAAGTAGCTCATGAATTTGGCATGCAGAAGGGCTAAAACATCTAAAAAGAAACACTTCTTAGTATAATTAAACTCCACATGAGATGTTGTGGAAGCCAGAAGTATAAAGAGACAGTAGAGACAGGTAATGGCACATTAAGGCATTTGAGCATCATGATACAGATGAAACATCCAGCCAGGTCTGAAAGTCCAGGAGTTGCCATTTACAGAAAGGCTGGATGGCACCAGGGAAAGATTATTCAGTATTTTCCCTGTTTCCTTTATTTTCCTCCAGACATCTGTTACTGGATATTGAGATAAATTGTTCTATTTATATCTCTCTGCTTTGTTTGTATCATCATTTTAACTTTGTAAATGCAAAGCAGCTAACCTATAAAAGGAGCACACAGGAGCAAGTACACCTTTCTATCCCTATGAACTACACTCAGATACGAAGCAATAATAACTAAATAACAACAATGGCACGTGAAATTCAATGACTGACATGATGGCATTAGCAAACAAGCCAGACAACTATCAGAATTTTGTCCAAATGCTATTAATTTCATGACCTTTAATTGACTTCTGCAAAATATTAAGCAAGTCAGCCACGTGAACATCTGGGGCCCAAGAACTTGGTGAAAAAACACCAAGCTTAAAGTCTCCCTCTTAAGGAATGTGTTACTTCAGTGAAGGAAGTGATGGAAGATTACTGAATTGTAAGAAATCGTCATCTAGTCACAGAGGGATTTAGGAAAATGAAATTATTTAGTGTCTCAGAAATTGTGAGGGTAGACTGGAGTATGTGTTCTGGACAAATAGGATTAAAGACATAATGGCAAAAACAGAACTGTAGAAAGAAGTCTGTATCTGCTGGATAGATTATTATTAGTTACTAGATATTTTCAGCAATAATTTTGATTAAAATTTATTGAACTCTTCCTAATGCACAGTGACGGTAAAATTCTAGTAATGCTCACCAGGAAAAAGGAGTTGCAAACTATTAGGTTTCTAAACATCCAGTTTTAGCCCCATGCATGATGACAACTTCAGTTTTAGAGTTTTTGCTCACACCAATCTTCTCTATGTTGCCTAGTCTCCTAACACATTACCTGGCACCTACCTGCTCCTTTGCATTATAATAAGGTGCAAAGTCTATTCCAGGTTGATTGGACAAAGACTTGTCACTAACAGATAATACCAGAAATTATGGTCTCTATCCTATAATTAATATCAATCTGAATAGAAGTAATGTGTAGTTGCTACTTATTAAAATCTTAGCTCTAAACCATGAAAAACATGTGTAATTAATTTCATAAAAAGAGAGCAGATTCTACTAAAATCAAGTGCCCTTTCTTCACAGTCATCATGAATGTTCTGTTACTTAGGGTCTGCATATAACTTAATTAATTGTATTTACTAAAACTTTCATTATCCCAACTTAGAATCCCAACATAGAAAACGTATTAGAAGCTTTGATTTTATTCTATTTAATGACTACTCCTTCTGAAAAATATCTGCTTTGTTGTTTGAATTACACCTTCTGTAGTTCAGAATTTTTCATTTACACTTAAACTCTCATCTTACAGTTTAGTTTTGGAGTGCAGTCTATTTCAATAATGAACCAAAACACACTGTTCCAATAAAGCTGAGAAACTGAATTACACAATTAAAGTCCTAGTGGTTTGGGGTTTTGTCAGGTTGTTCAGTACAAATGGAAAGAGAGCACCAAACCCCACAAAGGATAGCTTTCAAATTTCAGTCAGAAAAATGACAAAGTTGTAAAGATTAGGAGCACAGGATCAATATGGTTCCATCTCCTGAAAAAAGTCTGCATTAAAGATTTACATTCTGAAAGCATCATGATGTACCTGATTTCTGTGAGTTTGAAAAATGGATCTAACATAAGGATCTGAGTATTATATCTAAAAGTATGCTCTTAAAATATGTGGGAGGTGATAAGCACAGGATTCTTAGAGAGGCTGAGATATCTGCCTTCAGCTTCTTGCAATAGAAACTCTCCTTTACAAATAAATAAATTAGAAATTTTTTTCAATACTTTTTAAGGACATTGAGAACCTTTAAAATTTCAACAATTATTTCTTGTATATTCAAAAAGTTGTCTAGTTTAGGCAATTGCAGAAAAAGTGTCAGAAAATCCAGTTTTTCCCAAACAAAGCCTTCCAATTATAAGCTACAATCGAAATAAACCATGTTTTAGTAGGCACCCCTGATTTAAAACATGTACTTCAACAACTACTAGCATTAAGAAAACTCAAGATGGATTGACACTGATGCCTGAACACATTTGAATCAAAGCTATGCCAACACAAATGGGTTACACCTCCGTCACCAGCCAACCTGTTCTCAGAAAACATGCAGGAATATTATACTTCTACTCCCTTTCCAATTCTGGTGATTTAAGCATAACTACTTGTAAGACCAGACCTGGCTATGTCTTTCCCTAGGAATTGTCACTAAATGACTCAAAAAAACTTATTGATGCTGCTCAAAAGACAAAGGAAGCTAAAACCACAAGTGGAACATCCATCTGCAAGAACATACCATTGTCTAGAAAAATAGGGTAGATATAGCTGCAATAAATAAAAAAGAAACAAGCAGGGGTGGAAGGATTATTTCTAATATGTCAGAATCTGACCCTAAAGGAAGGAGCTTCTTGCTGAAGTGAGAGTGGTTGTGGAGGAAAGTCAGGGCATGTGCTTCACTGCTTTCTCTGTCCCTACACTTCACAAAGGCACTGTGGCTGCAAGGAAAGCAGTGGACCAGGAGCAGCACATAATCCTGGTCAGATGTGTCCAGCAGCATCCCTTCTTTCACATTATGGCTGCATCTGGTACTGGCATTCTTCTTAGGTCAATTTGTAGCACTCTCTTGACTTTCAAATCTCTGAATAAAAGCTAATTATTTTCAGTAGTTTTAAAATCAGAGGGACAATTCTTGTTGCAATGGTGCCTACTGAAATCAAAAGTAATTTTGTTGGAAGTACACTATGAAAATACAGCCCCATAAGACCTTGAGATCTTCACACTCCATGATAAGGAAAAGATGAAAGTAATAAATAACTCATATTCCACAAAAACAAACAAATAAACCAACCAACCGCTCCCCAAAAAAGCCAACAAAACCAAAAACCAAGCAAAAAAAATCTGACCTGAAAATGCATTTAAAATAAAAAAAACCCTTTTCCTATAAACTGCAACTGAGCATTTCTTAAAAATCCCCATTCCTTGATATAAGGAACAGTAGATTCTGTAATTTATAATCACAACAGAGGATGTAAGAAACAAAATAGAAATAAAAATAAATTTCTCCCAGTATTTTTATTTCCTTCTTTTAAAAATGCTGGTGAATTCTGAGTTCCATGCAGGATGTATATCAGCAGAAACAAATGGTCTGAAAGCACAGAAGCTGCTCAAGTGCTGTAACATGTTGGCCTTACGCAGAAGACCGCTGAGTGATGTGAATGCTATGATCAATTTGACAGTTTGCAGACATATTGAGCAGCAGCAAGACTGAATTAGAATTTTAAAATACCTCACTAGAAACTGTAGCTACAGCATTTGCTGTGCAGTGAGCCACTCTGAAGACAAACTGGCAAAAAACAAGACAAAACTATACTAGCTGGCTGATAATGCACCAGCTACAGAAACAATGTAAGGAGGAGAAATGCAGAAAGACAGCTGGATTTTGCTTATTCAGTATAGTAAATCAATCTTTCAGTGTCATGCAAAATTACCAGTTTGGGCACCTGTGCTTTGCATAATTAATACACATATAATTAATTATGAGCAGAGTACTGAAGGTGAACAGGGTACCTGAAGTTATGAGCACTGAAAGAACATCCCAGTTTGTGTTGTATGAGGACTATCAATACAGCCAGGTCCCTCTGTGGACTCAAACCCAGAGAAGACTGGGACAAGGGAATGACATTCCTAACCTCAGCAGGTCTCTTTCAGTATCAGTGGTTTAGCACTTTCAAATTGATTGACCTGATGCAGAGGTTTTTATCATTACCCACCTCTGCCATGATGCCTAGATGAAATGAGCTAACCTGTAATTAAGCAAAATGGTCGCTTTCTTTACTGACTCTAGCAAAACTGTGTGCCCTGATACATGCATGTGTGTACTTTACACATGGAATGGACACTTCTTTTGGATGTTTTTGCTTCTCCACTTCAACCTTAGACTGTAGAAGCCAGATATTTTGCTACAAGCCTCGTGCAGCATTAAACAGGGAAAAGCCCTGGTCCTCTCCAGCTCCTCTGAGTAAGACAGCTATTATTGATGGTGGTGATCAGTGCCAGAGTCCTGAACAGCTCAGTACAAAGACAGAGTCACGTTGTTCCAGTGCCGTGTATCTCGGATGAATCTGGCATGGACTGACTGCCACAAAGAGGGAACACCAGGGATGAATGCTGAATTTGTACGTAACAATTGATGATCTGTGGTAAGACCTATCATGACAGGTTGACTCCTGCATTAGGTGAAGATTCTTTTATAACCACAGAAAGTATCTAATAAACCCTCAGATTTTTTAATTGCTGTGCACTTGAACGTTCTGGAAGCAATTAATTCTTTTTTTCCATCACATCATCCAGCTGTTTAGATAAAATGTGTGCAATTCATAAGATGACAGATGTATACTACTAGGTGAAAATACTTTTATTTTATTCCTGTATCTAATATATATGTGCATATACTAGATATATCAATCTACTACACATCTGCTCCCTATATCAATCTAAAATGATATGTAACCACTCATATATTCTTAATTTGTGTACCCAGGGTATTGTGTCCTTTCATTCTTTGAATACACTGTGTAAACTCCTGCCATGAAATGAGATTTTCATATCTATATGCACATCAGGACTCAACCAGGTAATAGGCTGCACACTGTATTGCTCCTGCACAGACATACATTTTTTGTCCATTTTAAGTGTTTTGAGGAAAAGGGATGTAATTTTCTTCAGATTTTTCTCATCCTGCACTCTGAACATGTCTCAGCATGTTGCTTATTCATGCTAATTGCAGATAATGAAGCTACAGTTCTCAGGCATTGTTGCTTCCTAATCAGGATGTATTATCCCTGCTGGATCCTGTGGCCATGGCTGAGGTCACCAGCCCATCTTTAGCTGAATTTGCTCAGGCTGTTAAGGAATGATATAGGATATTTGACTCATTGACCCAAGGGAGTATTAACCTATTGGATCCAGTCCAGAGAAGGGCAATGAAGATGCTCAGAGGGCTGTAGCACCTCTGCTATGAAGGCTAAGAAAGTTAGGCTTGTTGAGCCTGGAGAAAACAAGGTTCCAAGGAGACCTTACAGCACCTTCCAGTACCTAAGGGGGGCCTTTAAGAGAGCTGGAGAGGCATTTTCGACAAGGCCATGTAGTGATAGCTCAAGGGGAAATGGCCTTAAGCAGAAAGAGACAAAGTTTAGATTAGGTATTAGGAAAAAAGTCTTTACTGTGAGGGTGGTGAGACACTGGCACAGGCTGCTCAGAGAATGCCACAACCCTGAAAGCATTCAAGGTGGCCAGGGCGGATGGGGCTTTGTGCCACCTGGTCTAGTAGAAGGAGCCCCCGCTCATGGCAAGGGTCTTGGAACAAGATGATCTTTATCATTTCTTCCAACACAAATCATTCTAGGATTCTATGATTTCTATGAAAACACAGTCAGGACATCTCTTTGATAAGGACAGAAATATCGTTTAAGTTCCTGGCTGACAAAAAAAATAAAATACTCCCCTGCCCTTCCCCAGGGCCTTCTTAGAATCAATAAAGCAGAGCGAGCATTGGTGTCACTTTTCTCACTCCTGGCCCAACACTCAAAGACACCTGCACAGGCTCTGGCTTGTGCCATCCTTGGCCTCTTGGTGAAGATTTCCTAAAAATATATCAATTACAAAAAAATTGCCAAGATGATTCCACCACAAATTCTATTCCCATTGGTGAAAATTTTTGTTCATTACCATATCAAATTGCCTTGGAACTGAAAGGCATTGCGTGCTTTCACCAGTCCACTCAGTAATCCAACACATTAGGGTTTTAATCCAGACACAGTTCACTATACATTAATCCTGTCTGAATTAATGAGACACAGATAAATTCTAAATTAATTAGAAGCATTCAGGAAAGAGACAGGAGCACTACTGTAAACAGATTGAATACAAAAGCTTCTGATCAACACACAACTGCAAATAAAAAGGCAAACAACATGTAGGATTATGGAAGAAGGAGGGGAAAACATGATTTCTTGAGATTCTCAGACTTTTTTTTTTGTAATGGGTTGATACAAAAAAATATTTTAGCATGCCATCTTATTCTAGTCATTAGTATGGCTTCAGCAGAAATGGTGCATTTAGTTCTGAGAATCTTACTCTCCTCTATTATCTTTGAAAATAAGTGCTTCAGCAAGATGTCAACAAGAAGAGACATATGATGGACATACATAATCAATGTTATAGCCACAGTCAGCCAAGGTTTGGTATATCTTCACCAGGGAAGTAGTGAAGGGAAAAGGCAGAAGTATTTTAAATACAAAAATTGTCAGCTAACCTCTGAAATTCATCACCAGCAGGCTTTAAAAGCAAATCTTAAATGTTTATATAAACAGGATGAATATACAATTTATATAGCAGGAGTGAAAACAACATTTAACCTTATGTTTAGGTGGATTTCTCACTGACAGCCATTACAAAAATGCCTCTCTCAGGGGAAGGTCACTGTGTGATTTTAGAAAAGGGTTTCTCAAATCTCACTGTGGAACAGGCCATTGTCAGACCTGGGATACCAGACTAGAGATAGAGCCTTTTGACACGGCAATTCTTGTGTTCATGTACTTCATTGTTCACTAAAGTGATCGTTCATTTAGACTAGAGCATTAGTTATCTTCAGCAGCCTGGCAGGAGATAAAACAAATATCAGCAATTTTATCTTTTTTTACCCATTGTCAGTCAGTAAGAGGCCCAGAGCTGCATCAGCCTGTTAAGGGGATTATATGTTCAAACTGCCTGCAAGACCAGGCCAGGATTCACTGATGAGGCAGGACCCTTCTGGTCCTAAATTACTAAATGCATATTGTACCCAAAAAGCGAAGTGTTTCAGGATTTTTACATTAGGATCACAATCTCCATTCAAGAAAGGCAACATCAGTTATGCTTGAATATCCATCAGTTTGATTCTGTATGCAAGGCACATACATAGAAAGAGCTCTACACCTTCATGTCTGAGCCCACAAAAAGTGATGCAGTGATGCTTGAAAGAGCCTGAGCCACTGGCGAGACATCTGTGCTTATTAAAAGCAAGAAAATAATAAATTCATATTAATTTTTTGTTTGATCAGAATTTGAATTTCATATTAGTTATGTTTGTTCAGATTTAGAAGCATCTGTCATCCAAAACCACCAATCAATATTTTATTCATCACAAACCATTTAAATACATTGTGAAACAACCTGAAGTAACAGCACAGAATTTAAAAGTGTTACAATTAAAAACACAGCTCAGCATTTTCAGTCAAAAATTAATGGTATTCTGAGGGCTTTTGTTGTTTTTTCTTCATTGTTGTTCATATCCAAAGGTGAGCTGCTTTTGTTGGCTCAATTTCCTTATGGTTGTCAGTTTATTTTTATGTACTTATAGTTAAAAATACAGAGAAGGTGTTACCAGGAGTAAGAAGAAAGCAATACCAAAAAAAGCAAGAGACCATCCATAGTCTCTTTAACCACCACGTAACTGAACACAACACTGCAGTGGCTGGGATTTCCTGCAGAGTAACTTAGCATTTCAGTATAGGGAAGAACATTTCAATTCAGCTTTAACTGCTGAGTAAGCCTTGTGCCACTAAAGAATTACTGAAAACATAATCATCAGGCTCCTGCCACTGAATCTTTCTTCTATTTCCCATCTTGTCACAAAAATTTCTATTTTTGAGTAGTGAAAAATAAAGAAAGCTATGCTGCTGCCTTTGAATTACTGACAATTTGCAGCTATGCTGATTGCCACAGATTTCAATGATAATTTGAATTATCATGTAGAAAACCTTAAATAATTATTACTTTTGTTTTGCAATTGTATTCTTTACTTAGTTAATTTTCATTGCTGGCATGCATTGTTATTTTCTCTTTACTGACAAAAATAAATTAAGAACTTATTTGAGTAATATGCAATGTTTGGACTCTTGAAGGTCTTAGAGTCAAGACTCCTGTGAATAGCATTTGTGTTGTTTGTTAAATTTCTGCTTCTTTGTAACTTCTGTCAAAATTAACTGGGATTATAAATTCTGATTTATCCCAAATGCATAACATAGCATTTGAAGCTATTTTATGAGAAGTAACAATCTTCAGTCTGCTGTATACCTGAAGAAAAATGTTAAACCATGTTTTCTCCACAAAACTTCTTAATTGATAAGGAAGTCTTTCCTAATCTAAAATTAGCAAACTAATCTGATTGTCTCTTATTCCTGTTGTCACCAAGTGTTTAATTAGTAGATCTGATCATCCTATCAACAGTTTGAGAGAGAACAAACTTTTTCAGCTCTTTCAGCACAGGTCAATTTCTCAGCTTGGCATTAAATAACTATTGAACTGAACTATCTGAAAAGTCAAAAATAAGGCAGCATTTTTTTTGTATCTGCAGAAAAAAACCTAATCCTGTATTCTAGCCTCAGTAACCAATGGTTTCAAACACTTACTCAGTGACTGCAATGGTTTGACTATTGAAAATATTGACAACATAATAAACCTCTATGGAATAAAAATAAAAAGTAACTAAAAGTGTTTTTACTAATGTCATAACTTATTATATGAGCATGTTTTAAGTGTGAGGGTTTTTTAAAGATGTATGCTCAAAAGAAAATACTTTGACCTTAAATTTTTTTAATTATTTTAAATTACTTTGTTTTTATTCTACTTTATCATTACAAGTCAGCTTGATAAATAACATATTAGAATTGATTTTTCATTATCACACAGGCCAAGAAAAAGGAAGAAACACATTTTCATGCAGTGTAAGGTAAAAAAAATGACCATATTCCTGGGGCCTCAGCATGTACCTTGTTGTACCTCCTGGAAGTCTGAAGCAGCAGGATACGAGTGGCCAAAATAATAACAAGCTGGTGAAAAAAGAGAGATATTGTGTAAGAGACCAAAGTTAGCAAAGAAGACTGCAATACCAGAAAATGCTCATAAAGGGAAAAAAAAAAAGCAATACTGAAGAAGGAGTAATCCCAGAAAAGAAAAAAAAAAGGAGCAAATTTCAAGGTGGTCAACAGCAGTCAAACGTCAGGGCATACCTGCCCTATGGGCCTTTATCACAGGATTGTCTGAGTTGGAAGGGACCCACAAGGATCATCAACATCTTACATGAATGACCCACACAGGGATTGATCCAACAACCCTGGTGTTCTTAGCACCATGCTCTGACCAACTGAGCTAAAATCAATTCAATACATGTAGCATTTCAGGATGCTGCACGAAGCGCCAAATGTCCAAAAGCCTTTTCTTGGTGTGCATTTGATTCATACTGGAGACCTTCATGGTGCTGAGGACAATCCATGGTTTCAGACATCATTATTAGGGATTGGGGCATATTTGGTACATACCTACAGTGAATCTTCTGGTTTAGTTCCCTCTGAAAGCAATTTAGGTCATTCAAACTGCAACTGCTCTGTGATGCAAAGAAATGCACAGTTAGTGTTGACAACTGGGAGATCTGCTTCAAAAATACTCTCCTGCTTCAAACTGGGCTGACAGCGAATCCACCAATGACACATTGCTGAGCCTGGAGCTTCCTTCCACCCAGACCGTCAGGCTGGTCCTGCCACATGGTAGGATGTCATGGCACAGGATGAAGGGAAGGAACACTGCTTCATGTACACCACTGCACAGAGGCTTCACTCCTAATTTCAACCACTGTGAGAAGGGGAGCCCTCACATCAAGGCTGCATGTGCCTGTTTTGGAATAGGTAACATTCATTCTGACATTCCCTGAACTGATCTTTTGGAAGCCATTCATAATATTTGTGTGTGTAATTAAACACATTTGCACAAGTCCACATGAGCAAGGGGATACTAATCTAAGAAAATTCCTCTTTTCTTACATTTGGGTAGATGAGGGAATACCCAGAAGCAATGGGACAATATTGATCTGCACAACAAGCAACATGCTGCAGCGTGCAAACCAACGACACAAAATATGGGCTGCACTTACAATAAGGTTCCACTTACAAATATTTTTTAAAGGTTAAATGAGCATACTGTTATAAAGATGGTATAGATTTCTATATATAAGATTTACATACGAAGGCTGACAATATCATTGGAAGATTTAATCTCTAGTTAAAGGCAATGATCATAAACAACCTATCGGATTGTAATTATTGATTTTCCTTTTACCCAACTATCCATAAAGTCTTTTATTAACCCTCTGTATGATACGGACTATAACTTATGATCACAACAGGGACTTCTGTGGTTTTATGCATCCTATCCACTTGACAATTTCCTTAGGCTAAAAAAAACATTTTAGACAGTGCTTATAAGTAGGTGTTATCAATACACTATGTTATGCTGTTGGAAGAAAACCAAAGTTTATTGCAGTTCTCCTCTATATTAAGCACTTTGCCACTCGAGAGGACAACATTGCTTAGAGAAAACATGTTTCAAAGCAGTTTAAAATTAGTTCTTTCCTTCCGCTATTATAGTTTACTGGCACTCTTTCCTTTCTCTTTTCCTTTCTCTATGTTCCTTTTGGGACAGATGGAGTGAGTAACAGTGAATAAAACGATACAATTAAATTAAATGCAGCAAGCTTCAGCAAGCACAGTTCCTGATCCTGCAAGATGCCAAGTACTCTCAAGTCAAGATAAGGTACTTAGAGCTCTACTCTGAATGAAACAAGCATAAAAGACTAAGTACGAAACTCATTAATATGGAACAGGCACCAAAGAAGGGTATCTCTTCCCTTACCTACAGAACTACTCCTGAATCACTTAAATGGTCAATTACCCAGGTCATCACTGCAATATCAATTTCCATCCTTGACTCCCATAGTCCTATGAAAATCAATGACTATACCATTGGTGCATATTGGCTTTCATGCACTTTGATGCTCCCTTTTCCCAAACTGCTGAAGCCAAAAATTGATATTACAGTATGTTCTTTATAGGATGCCTAATAATAAAATATGTTTTTAATGAGCACAGTCATACTCCATTGTTTTATTTATTTTTTCATAAAGCCAAGTAATGATCAGGGAGTGACTGAGGATAACTCCATGGGCCACATTCAAAGAAATGCCTGTTTTTTCTGGCATTAGCAAAGAATGGCTTTTCACTTTTACACCACCATTCATATGTGGATTTCAAAGCCCTTGACAGACACCAATAATATCTCCCAGTTAATCAAACAATTAAAGGAAGACGGAGGAATCACAAATACATGGAATGGAATACAGCAGCTGGTTAGTAGCACACGGCTACGCTTTTTGATGTCAAAGCTTAGAACAGTACTCAAGTCTTAACTGTCTAATTTGGAATCAACTTAAAAGTCCCCAAATCCATAAAAATTCTTGATTCTTGTGACAAGTTCCACACCACTTGCAAAAAACAGAGGTAAGGTGTTATCCTTGTAGAGTGTGAGTATATCAAGGACACTAAGGCTAGTAGCTGTTCTCAAAACAATTTTTTATCAATGCAAATTTCAATCAGCTGGAAGGACAGGCTTCCGGGTACCAGAATCAAAAGCCTAAGGAAAAAAATTTACTCAGCCTCTTCTATGCTACAATTCAATCCATTAGCCCTACATAATTTAAAGAAAACTACAAAACCCTTAAAAATACAGAAACTTTAAAGACTTACTTAAAAATCAGCAGACCAAAGAAAATGTATTCAGAAATCAGAATTCTTCATACTGCAGTTAAACAGACCCATGACTCCAGCACACAGTTTGAGATCAGTATCGTCCAACTGATTTTTCTTGCTCTTTTATCACTTTATGTCCTTCTCTTTATTACATAAAAATATACTAGTAATAGAAGTCCAACTGAATTTTACAGAATTATGTGCATAGATACTTCCTTTTCAGCAAACAAAACAATAAAGTCCATTATCACAAATGTGTTTCAACAAAAAGTTAAACATGATAGATTATGCTTTAGAATGGTCTTTCTTTACTTAGCTATTTGTCAGGTGTCACCAAGCACAACAGTTATCATAATCTACAACAAAACGAAACAACCAAAAAAAGCCTTAATCCAATAGGAGTGTCATCTTTGATATCAACATCAGGTTACTGCTGGCCATCTATGAATCTATTTTATGTGCAGGATTACACCATAAATCAGTTTTCCCAGGATTATCACAGATCAAGAATTTTCTGTCAGAAAAACTGCCATTGGAAGAGACCTTTTCTCACCTACATATTTAGTCAAGATATTCAAATTCTAGCCTATTAATTTCAGAAGGATTTAAGTTCCCCTTCTGAAGCTCCACGATGATACTGACCATCATACAAACTGTTACTATGGACAGAAGTGTAGCTGCACATAAAGGCAGAAGCTGCATTGTGTTGTCTCTTCAGAGACCTCAGGCTGGCTCTTCTACCTTGCACACACTTTAATGAGGTTCCCAAACAGCAGAGCTGAGAACAGCAATGTTTGCACCAGACATGTGCTACCTGGGTGAGCTCTAAATTTTGGGTTGAGGCTTACAAAATCATATAATTAACTTTCACACAACAGTCCATTAAAAGTTCACCATAAATACTGAGTCTCTGCTGCAATTGACAGGGCCCACTTACACAGACAGGTACAATGAGACACCAAAATCCAGTGACTTGCTGGAGGCCACACAGATAATGAAACTGAAAAACCCGTATCTCCTGTCATCAAGTCCTGTGATTTTCTGCAAAACCAACATAACCTTTCTAGGCGCATATAATAACAAATCACTTATAGGTCATATCCAGGAACTTCACAAGGAATAATGAGACAAGTGCGGGCAGTAACAAAACAAAATTTGAAGCTTTCTGAGTTTCAACATATCTGTTGTATGTTCACAGGAGTTCTATCACAGCAAAACTGAGCAAAGGATAAGTTAATATAAACCTGAAAATGGTATTTATTTTTGAAATATCATCTCCAGAGTAATTTAAATCATAGCTTTATACTCAGTAGGTAAGAATCCTTGTTGTTGTTGTTGTTGTTGTTGTTTTAATGAGAAGGGTGAATTCTGAAAAATAATTGCTGGGAACTAATATTTTTAAAAGCTTCATCCCATCCTGAGTTGTCTCAGATGTAGGCTTTCAGTTTGGGAAAGGTAAGTAAATCAGCAAACACAGTTCACGCTTCCCCTACCCAATGGTCAGAAATTGCCTTGGCAGATGTTGTGTGTAGGACCAAAGAGAGGCTCTTCAGGCACTTAACACTGCTGAAGCACCAGATCTTGTCTTGATGGTACCCAACAGCTGCACAAACCAGGAGAAACAGTGCTCTTCCACGAGTGAGTTAATCTGCCCCTGCCTGTGGAGGTGGTTCACCCACCCAGAGAGACCTTTAGGCCCTGGAGGAAGGAGGCTGAAGACTAGAGATCACCCCTTGGCAGGGGTACGAACTTGGTATCCTCCAGGGCAGGACTGGAAGAATTAGGGGCTGGATGTTCCCTAAGGGCATTGGCCACCTCCACCATCAATCTTAAGAACAAACCTGTCAATCCCCCAGAAGTTCTGGAAAGTTCTTTTGTATTCGGTTGATCATTGTTTCCCCCCGATGTCTATCATCCCCTCTCTTCCCCGTTATTATCCCAGTTGGTTCCCTACCCTTTGTTCCCCCCCCGTTTCACCCCCGAGCTCCCCGGTGATTGGTTACCGTTACTCAAATAAAAGACAGGTGCACCGAGAGAGAGCTCGGGGTCTCTCGACCTGGGACGCCCTGAGTGCGGGCAACCTTGTGTTACAGTGTCTCAATTACTCCAGGCGAGGGACCTCTCCTTCTTTCCAGTACAGCTACAGTGTCAGCCCTTAGAGCTGCAGCCTTGAAGCTTAGGGAAACCCGCCGACCTGAGACCTTTCCTGAGGCACTCTGCGTTGTATTCGCCTAAGGGTCTGCACCCACCAGACCAGCGGGCAGGGCGGATGCAACACCTGCCCATGAAGTGGCCATTATGGTTGCTCTGCTATGGCCTCATGGGTGGCAACACAACTAGAACTATTCACTGGTTTCTGAACTCTTCGTTTCAACAGTTCTTCCAGCTGCCTTTGTAAGAAGCTGCAGGGACACGGCAGGATCAGCAATTTCCTCATTTTGGAAAGGGAAACAAAGGAAGCTGCAGTAACAGAAACAATTCTAGTGGCAGCAAAGCTGGCTACAAAACAATCTCAACAGACAATGGCAGAGGTCCACATCAGTTATTTCTCTTAATTATTAAATTAAATTTATGGCTCATAAATTCTGTGAGCACTTACATCAACATTAATTGGAAGCCAAGGGTTCACAGTACCCTCCAGGAATTAACACTAAAGAAGCCACAGAAAGTCTTGCACCAAGTAACAAGGATGTGGTTTTATTTTTATTTTGGGAGGAGGGAAGGGAAAGGAGCCAAGATCCCAGCAGAGTTTTATGAGCAAATACAGATTCTTCTCCCCTGGCCTGCCCCATTAACTGTAACAAGGCTCTCCAGCTTCTCTCCTCCACATCACTCTAATTCAATCCCAGTTTCCAGTCACCATTGCTAGCATATTTATAATACAAGTTAAGTCTCTCTCTGGGAGCAATACAACACTGAGGACTTTCATTTTTTCTCAGTGTTAAACAACCAATGTAATCAGACAGAAATTCCAGCTATAACATTTTGCATTTTTACAGTATTGTTCACTTTCAGATATTGGTTTACTTAGAGGCTTACCCAATATGAGGCCCCGGCATGCTGTATGCTAAACAGCTAGTTAAAATTCACTTCCTGAGCCAAAAGCTTTGCAGTCTAAACAGGGAAAGAATGGTAGAGGAAAACAAACCAGTGACTTACACACTATGAAGGCAGCTGGTCAAGTCCAGAAGCCAGCTCAGACTTGCACATGGGAGCATGCTGTTATTCAGGCATTACCTGAGCTCTGTCACACTTCTAAGGATCAATACATCCATGGGAATCAGGAGAGACGACTCAAGGACTTATCTAAGATGTAAAACATCTTCTGTGAAGGTACACAAAATAACTTCCAAACATCACACTTCTTTACCATCTCCATTTTACATCTCTCCTACATTTCAGGAGGATGTCATGTCCAGAAGTAAAGACTTATTATAGAATGGGATAATTATGGAATAGTCAGTTTGAAAAAAACCTCTTAAGATCAACCTCTTCCTCAAAACATGGTGAATTCCAAAGTGAAACTGGGTTTCCCAAGAACTTAACAAATTACAGTATCTGCAAGGATGGAGACTCCACAACTTCTCCAGATAATGTATTCCAATACTTAAATACCCTCCCCTCCCTGTGAAATAAAATTACTTCGTATCTAAAAAATTTGACTAACACCTTTGAATTCCTATGCAGAAACTTGTATCCATTACATCTGGCCCTTCTTCTGTGCATTTCTAATTCCATTCTCTCTCTGTCTCTCCTAGAGGTAGTGGAAGACTGCAGTTAGATCCTCCCTTAGCCTTAATTTGTCCAGCATAAACAAGCACAATGCTCCCAACTTTTCCTTGCACTGCCTTAATTTTGCTATGCTGCAGTTCTCTAACCATCGTAATCTCTGCTGGACTGCTCCAGTTTATTCCTCTTTCTCCTGCAGAGCAGGTCTAAACTGAACACAGTTCTCCACATGGGGTCTTCCAAGTAATGAGCAGAGCCACTTGACCTGTGGCTACAGACTTGACAAGACTACCCAGTATGCAACCGGCTCTCATTGCTCTGAACATGTTCCTGCTGACCCATGATCACCTTGCTGCCCACTAGGACCCCCCAGGTCTCTCTGCAGCATCACTTTCTAGACAGTTGCCCCCCAGCCTGGACTAATCTGTCTTGGCAGAACACTGCCTTTGTATTGTGACCATTATGAGGACTCTACCAGCCCATTCCTCCCATTTGCTGAGATCCCTCAACATGGAATGCTGAGTATGGAAGCTCTGCTCCAGTCTAGCATATCAATTGCTCTCCTTCCACACACACAATTTTGCATTATTCATGAACTTGCTGAGGGTGCATGTTGCCCCTTTAGGCTGAGGTATTGGAACGGGCTGCCCTGGGAAATGGTTAAACCACCATCCCTAGAGGTATTTAAAGACATGTAGAAGCGGTGCGTAGGAACATGGCTTAGTGGTGGACTTGGCAGTGCTGGGTTAACTGTGGGACATGATGATCTTGTAAGTCTTTCCCAAACTAAATGATCCTATAATTCTATAAACAAATGACGATGTTGAACAGTATCAGCCCCAATACTGAATCCTGAGGGAGATCACTCAAAGTTACTGCCAGTTTTTTTCCAAACCATACAGGAGTCTCTTTGAGCAAATAGTCCAATTTTTCAAAAGTACCCAATTCCTGTCTCACCAGTTTAGCTAAAAAGATTGTGTGGGAGATCATGTTAGAAGCCTTATCAAGGTAAACAACATTCACCATTATTCGTTTACAACAAAGCATTCATTTCATTCTAGAAAGTAATGATTTGATCAGGCATAATTTATCTTGGTAAATCAGTGCTGCTCTCAATTATCTGCTTGCTCTTCAAATAGCTGGGAAGTAGCTTCCAACATGACTTCCTCCACAATCTCTACAAGGACAAGGACTGAGAGAAGCCTACAGTTCACATAGTTCCCCTTCTTGCATTTTTGTAGAACCTCATTAATTTAATAAATCTGTGGAACAATTGATTGGATTCAAAATAGAAGCAAGATCTTTTCCATGCTGTCATACAGGAGGACACTATAATCAAGCATTTATCTGGGTAGAACAGAAACAAGACAAGACATTTCTGCTTATCCAACTTCTCTTGTAGGCTTAAAGATGCTTCCCTAAAATCTCTCCCATGTTCAAAAAAAAAAAAAAGTCAGGAAATACATTTAAAATTGCAGAAAGGAAACTGGATTCTCATCTCAGAGGATGTGGGGTTTGGTTTTTCTTCTTTAAGAAGTCCAGCTCCTATTAAATAACAGAACATACTGCTTGTGATTATGTTCTTGTGAACATAACACATTCTTATGTGAACACATCACATTCTTATCACATATCTCTTGTGAACATATCACATTCTTATGTGATAATGTTCTTGTGAACAACAACATAAAACAGTACATACTGCTTTCAGGATGGCTTTCAGACTAAGCCATTGATTGCACTGAGTACATGACTAAATACAAAGGAAGAGTAGAGACCAGCACATATTCAATCTGAAGTTGTTCTGAGGGAGACAGAAAAAAAACCAACTTTCCTCTACAAAACCACCTGGAATTCAAAGTTAACAACTATTTGACAATCAAAACCATCTGTATTACTTGGAGGACACTTAAGCACAGTTTAGAGACAGAAATAACAGGAAACACTATAGTTTTCACCTCAATAAATTAAAGATGTTTATTTTAGCATAAACACAACTTCAGTGAATTATTTCCCGGAAAATTTGAAGTACATGCAAAATCCTCTTTCAGACCCAAACTACATTTAAGAGCTGTGAGTGTGTCTGTCTATGTAACACTTCTGTCTCAGAATTCACACAGCACTTGACACCTTTGGTTTCTTTGCTACAGATCTTTACTAGGCATTTCAGTCACCTTTAGTTTATGAACCACTTTTTCTCTTAGACTCCTTGCAGGAGTATCAATACTAAAGAACCAAAAAATCAGAAAGGCATGGTCAGGGAGTGACTGTTCCTTTCACAGGCTAATTCACATTAGTCTAATCTAGATTTCATTTTTTTTTTAAATCAGTAACATGTACAAAATGAGTCACAATTTAGTACAGAGCATGACATTTAAAATAACATGGGTCACCCAGGAGCCAAATATTACTGACTTTCCATGACATTTATTCTTTCCAATGCCCAAGTTGATTTAGACAGTGGGGCTTAGTAATCTTTGTAATGTAGTACCCTTTCTTCCCCACATATCTCTTTGGGACTTGTATGGGATTAATGAATGCTATTTTTAAGTATTATGCATCAATATTATGGCATTCTTGTGCTACATCTAAACTGGTTAACACCTGTGTAGTTTACATCTGCTTCGAGTTTATGAGAGCTTACATGTATATTTTATGGTACAAAACTAACAAGTGAAAAGTAGATTTTTAGCAGCTGTCTGGAGCGGTTACTGCCCTAACGTTGCCTTAGGCAGTGTCACTGCCCTAGAGCTGCATGTTGCCATTCCTTGGCTGGAATTACTCCCTTTGCATTAGAGCCAAGAAATGAGAATATGTGAGTCCTCATTTCCTCAGGACAAGGTCAAAGCTTACCTTGTCACTGTCTTGGCTGGGGCTACAGTGGCTGATTTTGCACCACACTGCACACTTAGCAATCTGATGCTCTGCATGAGCCATGCCAACCTCCAGCTGAAGAGTGCGTCTGTCCCTTTACCCTCCTTCTGGGTAGCAGGTCTACCATCTACCCACACTTCATCAGCATCTACACAGGCTCAGCACAGATTCAGACAACAGAGTTCAACTGTGCCCTTTTAGGTCAAACCAAAATTGCAGGTTTTGGTACAAAACATTATGCTAAAACAAAAAAAAAAAGCGGGTAGAGCAGTTCTTTATCCAGAAGCTAACATTTCAAAAAGTAGAATGATAATTACTTGTAAATACTGCCTTTAAAATAAACAGGATTATGTCTGCTATAGAAAAGCAAGCTGTGTACATACCATATACCATTGCAATTTTTACATGTTAGTTATCATATAGTTAGCACAAGTCCCTTTCCCCACTGTGGAAAGATTCCAAAGCCCTGTAGATCACAGCTCTGCATAACTTTCAACTATTTAAAATAAGGCAGAAGTGTTCAGTGTTATTAACTTACAGCAAAAATGCTTTTCAGTTCCATTACACTGCTGTAGGCAACCTCCATCACAAGCCATCCTGCAAAGTTGCAGAACAAAATGAGCACATCTGTAATGCTGGAAGTTGTTCTTCTACTTCATAATAAGACCTGAAGTAACAAGAGAAATGGAAGTTCAGGTAATGGTTCACATTCATGGTTGCAGGAAGAATGGCTCAGTTATCAATTATTTACAGAGGCTTATTGCTATCCCTTGCCACAGGCTGCTGCCCCCAAACCTGTGCAAGTAGAAGAAACATGCAAATGTTTTTCCTTTCCTTCAATGCAAAGCTGGCTGTCTCATCTGACTTTTTCAGGAGATGCTTTGAGAGCACCTGCACAATGCAGAACATTGGACACAGTGCAGCCATTACAGGAGCTGTAGGGATGACTTTAATTCATAGAATCATAGAATAGGCTCAGATGGAAGGCACCCACAGGAATCATTGAGTCCAACTCCTGGCCCTACACAGGACATCCCCAAGAATCACACCATGTGCCTGAGAGCATTGTCAAATGCTTCTTGAGCTCTGTCAGGCTGGTGCTGTGACCCCTTCCCTGGGGAGCCTGTTCAGTGCCCAACCACTCTGGGTGAAAAAGTTTTCCTGATATCCAACCTAAACCTCCCCTGCCTCAGCCTCATGCCATTTCCTCGAGTCCTGTCACTGTCACCAGAGAGAAGAGATTGGTACCTGCCCCTCATCTTGCCCTCACAAGGAAGTTACAGACTGCAATGAGGTCTCCCCTCAGTCTCCCCTCCTCCAGGCTGAACAGATCAAGTGACCTCAGCCGCTCCTCACACAGCTTCCCTCAGGCCCTTCCCCATCCTCGTGGCCCTGTTTTGCACACTCCCTAATAGCTCAATGCCTTTTTTATATTGTGGTGCCCAAAACTGCAGCTTGACTGGAATTACCAAGCCCAGCTAGCCACAGCACTACATTCTTGTCTATGTTGTATCTGATCTGAGAATAAACACAGCATTTTAACTACAAGGTTGCCAACTTTTATCAATACAAATTTCATTAAGGAAAGATTCCTAAATTAAATATGACAACTAAAATGTTTGTGGAGAAAGAAAGCCCACAAAACATTTAAAACAGAAGCAAAGTTTTTAAAGCAATTTCACATTGGAACTCAAGTCAAGTGAAAGAAAAATACACTGAAAAATAAGCCATACACTCCTCTGTAATGGCTGAACTGCTTTCAAGTGAACTCTTCATGACAGCATTTGACATAACTAGGAAGTTCTGCATTTTAATTCAATATTCAGAACTTGAATAAATATCAAAAGGTGTCTATTTATTTTATATAATTGCTAAAATTTATATGAAAGAGGTAGAATATTAATTTAGGTTCCAGCTTGCTTGCTGTAAAAGTACTGAGAGACTCTGCTGCCATTTGAGAATCAAGAAGTAATTCCACAAAGAGGTACTGACAGTGAGTACAATGATGTTTCTGGGTTTGTTGTTGTTGATGTTACATAATACAGAAAGAGATCTCCATTTTTATTAAACAAGTTGGAAACTTGCTTCACTGAAATTTTTCCATTGCATTTCCAAAATGGAACAAGTACTGTCTAATTTATATATAAAAATAAGCATTGTCACTAGACTTCATAAATGTTATGCTGCTTTATATCTTCTTTATTTAAGAAATACAACAGGGAGAGAAATTTGACAGTGAGTGACTTCAACCTTTGTCTGTATCTATAACTAATGATTTTAGAGCATAGTTTTTTAGGTGTCTTCCATGGCCTACAAAGAGCACATCACTACTGGGTCAAATATAACATTCTTCTGTTGTAAGATACCACTGGAACCATTAATGAAATCAATTAGCACAAAGCCAGATCAGAACCTTGTGAAAAACTGAGTGTGGATCTGTTAGAAGTCAAATAAATCACTCAGACCACCATTTTTGTGGACAAAATAAGAATGTCAAATGTTTTTGCTTCTTATCCAATACATTCCAGAGAAATAAAAGCAACTCAGTGGTTTTGTGAAATGTTTTAAGACAACCAGTGCCACATGGGCAAAATGAACTTTAGTTCTAGACACACAGTAAGTCAAAACACCAAGAGAACCCCAAGAACTGGACTTTTGGGAGCCACCTCAAAGGTGAAGGACACTAATAGTAAATGTTACATTTTTCAGTAGGTTACAATATGGCAAAATCTAAGTGGCTTTTCCTGAGAGAAGTAGAAGGGAAGCCTTCTTAGCCTTGAAATCACTACTGGAGTGCATCAAGGAGAGAAGCACACAGGACACTGAACCGAGTATGGAGGAGAAAGATGCACCAAAAACAGCTTTCCAAAGTCCAAATCCCGTGAATGCATTATATTATTTCAGCCTACAAGGAATCTGAAAGGAACTATGCTTTATTATATCGCAGTTGAAAGAGACACTGAACTAACTGAACTGTTTATCAGTAAAAAAAAAACAAAACCAAAAATCCCCAACATTATTCAAATCAATTAATTAACACTCTGAAAGTCAAATCTAATGCTGAAATCAATAAGGTATTCTGTACAGCAACATTTGTCATACATCTGGAGTCCTTATAATAGAGTCCTTATAATAGAGGTGAAATGGAGTTGAAAGTGCTTTTACTTTCACAAAACAATGTAGTGAATAAGTTCTATTTCCTTCTAATATAATGAACTTCAGTCCTTTAAACAGATGGGATTAGAAAGTTTTCCTTGGAACTATGAAGCTTTAATAGTCTCCTGTCATTCTGCTAGCAGCACTGTTCTAGCAAAGGGTGAATAGAGCTGTTAAATCAGTGTATATATACATGTGACCTTCAGTATGGAGTGTTTTTTCCAGCAACCATGAAGTGTCTCCAATAGTGACAAGTTATTTTCTGAGTAATCTTGTGTGTACATATATATCACAGGATGATATAAGATTTCATGTAGTAATCTTACTCTGCTCAGTGGAGTTAGGGTGACATATGCTGCTTTGTGATACAGAACAGAGTAAAATTGAGTTTTCTAATATAAGTCCTGACAAAAATAGTAAGTGAAATACCAGTAGTGCCAAAGACGACGGGGCAAACAGAGCCACTGTTATGGGCTTTGTAATATCTCAGACACAGTCCTTGATTTTTAGAATTAATTTCACTGGGAAATGGAATGTCTGACAAGACACAGAGGTGATTTTTAAGAGGGCCATTGACAGAAGTGACCTCAATTTAACATATCAGCTGAAAGATAGTACCTCTTATCATGTAGCTTCTTCTGAAATCACTCTTCAGTGACAGCATCAAATACGAGTCAAAGTCCCAAGGCAATACAACAACCACCTTGTAACTTTCTGCTCCAAAAGCAAATGCACAGTGAAAAATTAACACTCTGTCACCAGGGACTTCATGGATGAATAGAAACTCATCAGGAACCACAGGTTATGCAAAAAAAGCCATTGGACAAAACCACCTCCCATCCAAAAATACTTCCATTTCTTTATCTTCCAAGAAAGAAAGCAGCAGTGGACTCATTTCACAATGGATGAAGGACACGATTTTTAAGAGATATGCTATGTCTAGAAAAGTGAATTTTCAAGAACGTCCTAGCAGATAACTCCCACTGAGCTCAGTGAAATTTGGGTAACTAGGAGTGTTCAAAAAGGTGCCTAAAATTACTTGATTAGAGCAGCAAGTCAGATGTAACATCATAAATGAAACTCCAGAGGGCCAGCCTTGTGCCCCTCCCTGCCTTGAAGCTGATCACATCTCTTCACACTCTCTTCTCTTTTTTTTATACTGGATTCAGCTCAGCCACTTGGTCACACTCTGATGCAAAAACTGACAGCAAAAGGTCCAGAAATGTAAGGAAGGAAATTTAAATTTGAACCTTGGTTCCATATCATTTCTAGTAATAACATTCAGCACCTTATGTTTAATCGTCTGTTGTCTTTGCTTCACAGTCCAAATATCTGACATTTCTGTGCCCTTAGGCTGTTGTACTATCACTAAAGAACCCCCTTCCCAAGATATGTTGCTTATCACATTTTTAACTCCATATATAATTTCTGTCACCTCAGGAGCAAGAAAATCTCCAAAGCACTGTTAACATCTCAGTTACCAGCTACTCATGTTTTAAATTAATATTTACAATGTTAATAAAAAATTCATTGTTTACCATGGTAACCTGTATCATACATATGCTACTGATAAGAGTAAGAGAACCAATTAAAAATAAATAAAAATAAGCACAGAAATGAACCAAATATATTTCTGGAAACATGATACTTTCAAAGAAGGTGAAAAAAATTAACCAGCTCTATTAAAAATCCAGATTTTCATATTAATGCAAGGGAGACTGGAACATGAAATGTTGGGTGTGAATTATGAATCTTCAGTTTGCATGGAACTTTCCCAATTTGAGTCTGGACAGTTCTACCAGGGAGAAAAAGAATAATATCAAAATAGAATTTGGATGTAGAAATCTCAGTTTGATCCTACTTCTGTCCAAAATTTATATTCCTCTATTCCTTTCTGACATACTTATTTTATTAAAATAGAAGCTTTGGAAAAACTCCCATTGGCCAATTTTTTTGTCCCGTTGATTTGGTTTTGTTGTTTTGGTTTTTTTAATAACCACAAAATAGTCTGCTATAACATGAGAAGCTTATTTTAAAAACCAAAGCTTTCTCCGCCTTGATTTCAGAAAACTCTCTAGAAAATATCAAGCCTGGACATCTCATAAGTACTAACCCTAATTTGTTTCTGAAGAAGGCTTCTCCCTAATCACATCTGTTGTAAAGCTTTTCAGATGAAGCCTGTGAGAAGGAGCAGCATCCTCCCCCTGAAACAACAGGAGCTCATCTCCTGCACCTGAAAGGCACAGATCCAAGTCCCTGTGCTCTCCTGTCTGTGCCGGCTACAATCATACAAGCAGTTGTGCAGGTAAGCACAATTTACCTTTACATGTGCATTCAGCTGAAGGGAAGAAACTCTGCCCGAGTGCAGCCCCTCCTAGAACAGAAACACAATCAGAGCAGGTCACTCTCCTGCCTAGCAGAAGTAACTGCTGATTTCAGAAAAATTACAGCAAGGATAAATTTAGCTCTGCACAATAAAAATGAGAACTTTACTGCAGCTGAACAATTGTGTGTACCCTATCTTTTCTGAGTAGACATAAAACATCAGGGGGCAAATACTCAGCATGGTTTATTATCTTTGTTGTTGTTCTTGACACCAGCTACTGTCAAAACATAGAAATATTTTCAGAGCAACAACAACAAAAAATACTCCTATACATCCTACTCTTCTTTAACTATGGGAAAAAGATATTAAAACATCATGAATTATTATTTTTAATATAAGATTTTTATGTGGAATGACTTTTTTCCAAACATTAATAAATCAGAGGGAAGGGCTTGGTCTCCTTGCAATATACAGAATACATTAGGTCCAATTTGTTTTTATTGATTTTTCAGGGGCATTTACAGAACACAAAGTGCAGTATAAAAAGAATATATTGCTTAAATATATTAACAGGCATGTTCTTTTCATTTCAGCACTTTAGAAAAATAATAGAAGATCTTTCCAATCTGCTGTATGCTGGCTGCCACTCCTCTGTGGCACTTGGAGCAGCATTTATTATGAAATGCAATGGGGTTTATTTTCAATATGGTCCAAGTGGACCAAACATTTCATCTCCCTTTTTATTCACTTAGAAGGAACAAGTTATCCAAGGTTACAGGAGGATCTTAAGGAGCATCCAAAGCCTTCTTAGGGCAATGTTTTGGTTTTAAAGTCTGTGTTCTGATTTTGTTTTAGGGTTCAAAGCAAGAAGAACATGCTGGTAAATATTTTGGAATTCAACATGAGCCATAAGGATACACTCAGATGACTCCACTCCAGGTTATGGTGACCCTCACATTTCTGGCCAACTCACAAGACAGAGTACAAAATGCTTCGAAGAGTCAAAACTCAAAACACCTCCTGAAATAGCTGGGTAAACCACTGACAAGAGTCAGAATCACAAGAAATGCTGTGAAGATGAGAGTAGAGCCAGGAAAAACAGACTGAAGACCAGAGGACTGAGCCAAACAGCCTCAGGATGATTCTGAAAGGCAGACTGGAAAGGGCATAAACAATTTTGCCAAAAGCCAAGCAGACACACAAATACAGGGGATGCACAGGCAGACAAACCCAAATGAAGCAAAGCTGCGTGCTGACTCTAAGAGAGCAACTTGGTGGGTTTTAAATGTCTTTGAGAGGCCCTTCTTACAACATGCACAGAGGAGCCTGTGCAGCAGCTCCAATGACACGGCTGACATAGAACCTGTACAACTGTGGCTTACAGGATTTGTGTAGACTTATTGGCTAGATGTTTGAAAAGTGATTCGGGTGCCTAAAAACAGATATGTAAAGTTATCAGAATGGGACTGGTGGAAATAGAACAGGACTTACTAAGACTTGTGCACTTCCAGAACAGCGGCTGGAGGCCATGTGGGGTATGAGTTGTCTACAACAGAACTGCACAGGTTTAGCACCTGTATCACTTACTTTGTAACTGACATGGTAGAAAAGGCAGAAAACTCAGTCAGCCCAAGTGACAGATACAGAAGTTCCACAGTGGTCCCACTGGCCAAACATAATGAAGCCTGATGCTCCACTTATCCTTTTACCATTTGTATGTCAAAACATTGCTTGGTTTTTACTGTTTCCAGCCTAATACCACCTCCATCTCACATTATATGTCATCTCAGCTTCTCTGCTCCAAGTAGTCTTCCACTCCAGAAATAAATATAACAAATTTCACATATTATATGAGTTCAAGAGAAGTAGGAGTGCTTACAGGTCAAATGGAGGATTTCTATAAATTACATTCCAGAAAGTCCCTAAACAAGGTGATATTTTACCATAGGGCAGAACATGCTTTTCTAGAAGAAAACCGAGACACTTCTACAGGAACAAGTTTCTCTAAACCAGAGGTTTATATTTATCTAGGTTACAGATTTACTTAACTAGAATTTCACCAAAAGATACAATGAAAAGATGTCATGAAAAGCAAACAAAAACTAACAAATATACAACCACTGTAAAATAAAGACTATTACAAATTTTCTGGAACTACAAGTGAAGAACATGCTTGAAGGCAAAATTTATGTGCATAAATAGAGATCAGAAGCACAAATTCAGCTTTTCCATTTGAAAATTTTGCTTATAGCTTTTAAAAAATGTATTAGAAGTTTAAATACTGGTATTTCTTTATGACAACTGGATACGTGTCATTAGCATGGACTGAAGAAAATAAAGAAAGAAGATACAAATAGAATCAGGTCCCATTTAGAGTTAGCAGAGTGTTAATCTCTGCAAGGTCAGGTTTACCTATTATTTTATGTACTGGGTCTGGCTGGGATGGAGTTAATTTTCTTCACAGCAACCTGGCCGATGCTGTATCTTAGATTCATGGTTAAAACAGTGTTGATAACACACTGGTTTTCAGCTAATGCTGAGCAGTGCTTACAGTGTGCCAAGGCCACTTCTGGTTTTCCCTCTATCCCCCAGCAAACCAGCTGGGGTCAGACAGGAGGCTGGGAGGAGACATGGCTGGGACAGCTGACCCAAGTTGTCACAAAGGTTATTCCATGCCATATGCCATGCTCAGCAATAAAACTGGGGAGGGAATCCTTCCAAGGCAGTTATGGCTCAAACACTGCCTGGGTATGAGCCTGTAGGTGAGCAGTGGTGATTGCCTTTTCCATTTTTTCCTTCCATACTAAACTGTCTTCTTCTTGACCCACAAGTTTTTCTTGCTTTTGCCCTTCCAATTCTCTCCCCCATTCCTGCTGTGGGAGAATGTTAGAGGGGCTGTGGGTGCTTTGTTGTTGACTGGGGTCAACCCATCACACTGTGTCACCAGAGGAGGACAAATGTATCCTGTCTCCCATTCACTGGCTCTGCTGGAGAAGCTGAGACTGACTTTAAGTCAACACTTGACTTTATCAGTATTTTGCACACACTTTGTGATCTGCAGAGCCCTTACAAAGACAGGTAATATCTGAAAAGTAAGAAGCTGGGTAAATTTGCTTTCTGCCTTAGAACTGCCCCCAGCTGGGAAAATATTCCTTACAAACCATGAGCTGTAACAATGAAATTGCCATTAATGCACAAATGTTTCCCGTGCTATGCTCTTGCTTGACCTTGCTGGTAGCTGTGCGGGCCAACTGCTAAAATGATCTGCATAGTTTAGCTGGAGTTTATGGAGAACTTGGCTCTGAAACAGTTATTTGCAATGCAGAGGACCATGAGAACAGATCCTGAGTTTGTCATGCTGTCTTCTGGTAGAAAAGTACAGCATCTACTTTACAGCTCTCAGAGTTATCTCTGAATCCTCAACTTCTTGTTTATCCATATTTTATTTACTTGGGTTTGTACCAAAGTATTAATAATAGTCATTGAAAAACAACCAACAGCCCCAAACAGCTCCTTCTGTCCCAAATAACAGAAAAACTGTCAGATCAATGTGTAGGCAGTTACTAATTTATCTGCAGAGCAGTGTGAAGCTGCATGAGACAGAAGTTGCCTCAGGTACTCCAGCTTTCCAAAAGCACAACCAGCTCAGAGTTAATTAGCATGACAATGTACCAGGACACCTAAGCAGGTTTTCTAGCTCACACAGAATTCTTTGGTACTTCCTGACTACTGTCAGCTTTCAACTCATACCAGGTTAGTCCGGGTGGATCTGTCCTACAGAGCCAGCAACACCGTAAAAATAGCACAAATACAGCACTCAGTACATGTACATAATGCAGAATGAGGAAGACCAGTGCTTCAACAGTTCATAACTGCAAAATTATATTACAAATATTTTTCCTATGTATTCCTATTTTACTTGAAATATTCTATGATTATATGATTCTTACTTTTCTCAGCATCTTCAAACCTGCATGTCCCAGACCAAGGAGGGAGTGGATTTTTATAGCTGTAACATGACAGTAATCTTATTCATTAAGACTTCCTTGCCAGCCAAAGCACTTGGGGAATCATAAAAAAGTTATACACCCATGAAAAAGACATAACAGAAATATAATTTTTTTAAAGTGTCAAAATAAAAATTAAACAGCAAGGAAAGGTGGTCTAATAAAATACAGACATCACTAGTCATAAGAAAAGCTATTTCTTTGAAATGGAATAGCCTGCTTTGTTTGGTAATTATGATGAAAAGAGAAGCCATGGTGGGGCAGGGATTCTCCACCTCAATGCTTTCCAACAGCACAGGCATAGTTACCATCCAACACCAATATCATGGAGCAGAGTAGGAGGTGCCGGTCACACCATCTCTGCAGATGAACACAGTGCTGCTGAAGCAGCAGCAGTATCTAAAAGGTTCTTGGTCACAGTGAAATCTAAAGCAAGGATAACTTCAGCAAAACCTGGGAATGAGTAAGCAGAGATGGAAGCAGCATGTTAAAGAGGCTCTTCCACTCTAAACACAGCAAATGTGGCGATGGAAAGTGAAGAGCAGAAGTTAAAAGAGGAAGAATGAGAAAGAACAATGTAAGGACAAAAGCCAAGGACCAGTAATGTGTTGTAGAGGCGACGAGAAACAGCTCATCCGATCAGATCAGAGAACGGTGCAGAGACCAGGAGCTGGTAATGGAGTCAGCAGAAAAGACTACATGGTTTCAGCTACAGCAGGGGAATTCCTATTTAACACCAATCATTAAAGTACAGATTCCCTCCTTGGTACTTTATTTTATAAACATCTAGCACAAGAGCATCCACAATGCTGAACCAGTAATTTTCATCCAGTTTCTGATGATTAATAACGCATTAACCTAGGTGATTCATGAATCTGGAGTGACCTTTAAAACAGCAGTGGAAGTACTTTGGGTGACAACTGTTAGAAAGCGTAAGCAGCCATGTTCTCGCTTTCTGAACAAGGCGCAAACTCTATGGATGTAATAAAGTGCTTTCCTTCAGTTCTGTCTGTACCTGCCTGGCACAAGATTTACATTCAAATTTTATATCCAAAACCTGGAGATATACCATAGTAACAGAACTCAAATGATTTTGAGGGAAATCTGACAAAAACACACACTTGCCTTAAATGTCATTGGCCTAGCTTTAATGATGATATGAGCTCCTATAACATGGTTGAAGTTGCACCTTCAGAGACACTTGTGGAAAGCAAACAAAGTGTGAAGATTTCATTTTAGGAACAGGTTCAAGTCCAGCTTCAGCGACTGTGATTTCCACACAAAGCACCAAAAATGTGTTGGGCAGATTTTATTTATATGGCAAATTTTTGAAAGCTTTTTATTCCCTCCCACTACAGCTATTTTTAGCTGAAGTCTTTGTCCCCGTTCTGGTGAGACTCATCTAGATAAATTAGGATTAAATGGAGCACAGGAGTGGCCCCACAGGAGTGTTCACCCCCTCATTAATTACACATAGAAATACAATTAAAATCTCTTGCTGCTTTCTAGAGTTGAATAAAAGCAGAAGATAATATTTTTAAAATTTTGCTTTATGCTTCTTTCATTCATAGCTTTTCAAAACCATTGCACAACATCAGCAGAATGAGCATTCCCCCTTTGTCAGCCAGCTGGGAGCTCGGAGAACAACCTATGGGACTGCATTGGGATTCTGAGCCCTAAAACACTGGGATGAATGAACTAGTGCTCTGTGCACTGGCCCAACCAATCCTGCCACTCAACATCCTGTCAATCACCACAAAAAATAAGTCATAAGCAAAGGAGAAAGTCACACCTGAGCAATAAACAGCCACCTCAGGCTTTTATGGTGCTGCTGGCAGCCCATTTGCCAGCATCCAGCCTGGCAATCCCTCACTGTACAGCACTCACTTTGACTAATACAAATCACTTGTACACAAGGGCAGCAGAAACAAGCCCACAGCAACTAATTCATCAATACTTACAGAAAAATTAAGAGAGGAAAATGTAGATCTGAATGTCAAAGTACCATTCCAGTAACTGCACTTCCATTGTTAGCCTATGTGCAGAAATAGAGACCAACAACTGCTGTCTTCTTGGAAATCTGAATGTGACCAGAGAGCTGATCTCCCCTTCAGTCCAATTGTTCTGGTAAGTGGAGAGGCAACAATTGATTTTTACGAAAAAATATTTAGAAAAATCCATGACACCACACTCAGAGAATCACAACAGATTTCACAACTCTTCTCTCAATGCTCAATAATTTTGTCTCAAGGTGGAAAGCCACATCAGCATGACAGTAAATTGTTTGTGTGCATTTGAACAGCTTGGTTCTGACTGGTAACTAAATAAAGTAAGATAGACAATGCCTGACTGACAGAGTTTTTCCATTTTTATATCTCCAGGAATGCTACAAGGCATACACTAGTGTCCCCAATAACATGAGGGCTAAGAGAACTGTAATAGATAGCCAGATTTGTAAATCCTTGGGATACCAGATGACTTATGCATTATATTACAATAAATTGCCTGTGAAATTGTGGCATGCTGCTTTGGGGAAGGAACACTTCAGTGTCCTCCCAGGAACAGAACTTTTGTTATTCTAAATTGCTCTAATTAGAGCTCTTCAGAGCCCTGTGGCTATAGCTATTAGATTTCCAACACAGTGACAATATTCTCCAGGCAACAAGATGGTTACAAAATACACCCTTCGAACTAGTTAGCAAAAGGCTATGGGAACTCTAAAATACTCTTTATAATCAGAGCAAGATGTATGTTTCTGTATTTTCAGCCTAAGGAGAAACTAGGCAGAATGTAAGTATTACACGTTCACTCTTGGGAGAGTTTTCTTAAAATATTTACATTAAAAATGATAAATTCTGAATGTACAGATTAACTATTTTAGTACTGCTCTAATTAAAAGCAATTAAGGTTGTCTCCCTACACACCCACATCCCAACCTCCATTCCAGGATTAAAAGTTTCTGAATTCAAGTACTGATTTAATCTTTATTGTCCTCCGTCTGAAATGGACCCACGGAGTATCTGATCCTCAGTCTTGATAACCCTTATAGAAGAAAAATTGCTGTTATTTTATACACAAGGATCAGTCCCTTAATTTTCCACTAGACATCTTCCCACACTGTTCAATGGAATACTGTGGCTGTGTGGTCTGATCTGTGATCTTTTCTAAAGGGCACAGGTATGAATGTTTGACTTCAGTGCTATATGTTCACTAACAGTCTTACAGCTACATTAATATTTTTTTAATTTGATTTAGGTATTTCCTGGTTACTGGCCTGAAAGGTCACTGCTAGAATATTTACAGAGATATTTTTGGTGGTTCCCCCCTCCACCCCAAGCTTGCTCCCACCACAGCTCAATATTTGGTTCTGGCTGGCATATAACATTTGATTGGAAAAGATAAGATAGCCTTTTCCTTTACCCTAAAATATTAATAATAAAGTTCATATCTGAAACACAAATGTAATGACATTCTGTTTGCTGCCTGAATATCAATAAACTGCATCTTAGCATTAGAAGATAGAACTAGGTTTGGGGTTTTTTTAGAGAAATAGAAATGCCTTAGTTTTTCATTTAAGTCTTCAAGCACAAATCTTGTATTTGTGGCATTGTTCATCTTGAAGGATTATGTGTTTCTTTACTTCAAGTGCAATATTAATAATAAAAAAGAGACTTATTCAGTTGATGTTTTGAATTTTCAAAATATCACAGAAATTCCCTTGTGCTCCCTACACAACTTTATTGTAAGGTACTGAAAGATTACTGCCCTTAGCTTTAGTTGTAGAAATGCAGAAATGAGGTTAAGCAACTACCCAAGACCACAAAGTTGATCACCAGAGGAAGTGGGAATGATATCCAGACTACTTGATTCTATCACTAGCTCACAGAAATTACAAGGTTAGAGTCACTTTCAAACCACAAGTTGAAAAGTAGCAGCTGGCTTACAGAATCACAGAATGTTCTGAGTTGGAAGGGACCTGCAAGAATCATTGAGTCCAACTCTTCAGTGAATGGCCCACACAGGGATGGTAGCTGACAGTTTAGAATTCAGAATAAGCATTACTTATCCTCATTTAGTATTCAAACCCAGTATTTATGTAAAGAACCAAAGATCACTTGATATGAAGAAGACTGGATGAGAAAAATTGCCCTTGCTCCTGAATTCTATGACAGCCAACCAGGTCCAGCAACAGATGCTGAATATTCAGTAGGTGAGTTTAAAAACACCCAACTCATGAGCTGACACTGCAATAAAACCAGAACAGCCTGCAAGAGCCTGAGTCAAAACAACATGAAAAAATCTTGATTGGGACAGTACTTACATCCAACATCAGCCATGATGCAAACAAACTCCAGTAAACTTGCATGTTCTTCTTCTGAAGCTAAAGATGTTGTTTACTCTCGACCCATCAGCACCTAAGCCAGCTGCAGGTTTTTTTGTGACAGCTGTTCAACTTGCACAACTCACAATAAAATGCATTTTCACTGTGAAATATCTTGAAAGGTTACTTGCAGAAGACCTGTGAAATGTCATTTGGGGTAAATGGCTTCCAATACAAGAAGGGTATCGTTCCAGACATATTAAGTCTAATATAAAGCCTCAGTTATTGAGACATGCTTACAGTGGGTGCTTCTCAACTTTTTGTAATCAATTCTGTGATTTTATGATCAATCACTAACCAAGCACAGCTTCCAAAGCTGGTGGGCAGCAAAGAAATAGAGACAAGCTGCAATAGGAACCTACATGCAAAGATGTGGGGAAAATAGCGGAGAAGAAAGATAAGACACACAGTTTGTCTAGGTTTTGTAAGGAATAATCTTTTCAGGAAACATTTTAAAATCATCAGGCCTAAAGATCCAATTGCCTTTTCTGTCTCATTTCTTCATGATTTTCTGTGGGTATCATCCTTCATGGCTGTTCTTGGTTTTCTCCCTGCTCTCTCTGATTCTTTCTCAGGATCTTTTTAAGAAATTTCCTCAATTATTTCTTTCAGTATTTCTGAGGATGAAACTTGAAATTTGTGGCTTATCGACTTTCTGGAACACAGACACTGACCACCACTCCATGTGGACAGGACATGGCACACAACCTTCCTCTTTGCTGTGTTCTGCACAGGCCAGCCACGGGACTGGACCAGTGTCACATCACAGAACAGCCCTTGGCAAAATACGACTCAATGGGATCTAAAGTGTCCACGGCATGAACACTGATCGAGCACTGGCCTCAAGTACCATTTACCCTGCTTTCTGCACAGGCCATGACACAGCCCGTGCCAGGCAAACCAGGCTGCTGAATAAAGGCCGTGCCGGAACCTTGGTGTGCTCTTGCAAAGTTCCACTGTACTGAGCAAGGTCCTGCAGGATCCTCCTGCAGCAAGCCAGAAATGGCTTCTACACCTTCTTTTTTAGTATATACTATAATTATTTGCTTGAATATAACATTTACTAAATTTGCATTATGGAATCTGCATCTTTATCCTTCAGATTTCAGTTGGAGAGTGCACAAACTCTCAGGGATCAGGCTAACAGCTGGTGTTCGGACATCTGTGCATGATCTAACACTCAACTTCATGGCCGTACAACAAATACATGACCTCGATTATTTTTTTCCCTCTCCTTTACCAGAATATTGACAAAGCAACTCACGAAGTGCCCGAGTTCAGCTACCCCGGGATCACGGAGCCGGGTTCCCATAGCCTCCAGTTACACAGGACACTTGCACAAACAGCTTGCACAAGCAGGTGGCCAAATCTGCAACTAGTGGATTAGCTACATTATCCCATTTAATGAAAGCTCAAGATTTCATTAAA
>VZTZ01046193.1:695572-709492 GCA_013400955.1 Drymodes brunneopygia
CTCAAGATTTCATTAAATGAAATGACTGTCACGCAAGAGCATAAACAGCAGTTACACCGAGCGTGTGGGGACACAGGATGGAAATCTGTTTGCTGAGGCTTGCAAATTGCTGACAGGTGCTACAGGGTGTTATGGGTAACGGGGTTATCAGCACTTGAAATGAGCTGAAATCTTCAAACTTCTCCAGTCACAGATCGGACAGAACGATGCGGATCATCCGAGCGCCAACAACGAAACAGCGAACTCCCCTCCTCCCCTCCTCCCCCTCANTGGGGAGCCCCGTCCGACAGCCGGGTCGGGACGGGCCGAGGCCGCCCCCCATCCCCCGCCGCTCTTCCCTGCCTTCCCTTGCCCTTGTCCGGGAGAACGGCCCGGCTCGGCCCGGCACCGCGGGGAGCTTGGAGAGCTCCAGGCCCAGAGCGTCCATGCGGCGGGCGGGGATCCGAGCCCTTGTGTCAGCGCAACGCTGATCCCGTGGCCTCGCCCGGGTGGCTCAGCTCGCTCGGCCTTGGAAACGTCAGGAAGGGATGAAGAGTGTTTATTTATGCAGGCAGGCCCGTGCTGGCCGCGGTGTTTGCGGTGCAGCAGGGACGGGCGGCACGGGGGTGCCGCTCCAGCGGCCAAGCCCTGCTCTGTGCGTGTGTCTTCAGAGGGGCTGTTGCCGCCGATTGCATCACGGAGTTGGTTTCCTGATAAAGCACTGTGTTGAAAACGAGCGTATACTCCCCTTAAAAGTGCTTTGACTCTATGAACTGAACGTAGTGGACACTTACAAGCTGTTATCTTGCAGCAATTATTTTCTGCTACAGTTTAAATGGCCGGAGATCTGTAGCTTCTGACGGAGGGTTCTGCACACAGTATTCACAGGCCTAGAATTGTATGAATTCGTGGTTTGATGTGAGATTTTTGTGGACAATATGTGTCAAAGTGTCTGGTATGTTTAGGAAATGCTAATAATCTTAGAAAATAAGTAACAGAATAATAATGTCTGTCTTTTTGCCTTAGAACATCTCCACGGCTGCTTTGTGCAGCAACACAGCAGAAAAATACTGGCCCGAACTTGGAAGAGGAGCAGAGTCAGAGCCAAAGTGAGCAGAAGGTGGAAGCCAGCGCTGCTGAAAAACTGCTAATTGAAGAAAAGGCCAGACTGGAAGAACAACTAAAAGACGTTACTGTAAGTGTCTCTGAGTTATTAGGTTGCACATGTTACAAATTGCGTGCCCAAGAACCTGCACTGTGGGTTCTCAGTGCACAGTCTGGATATGGTTATGTGACTTCTGTGTAGTTGAATAAAATCCACCATTTGATAATTTCTTTATACTTAAGAGGACATGTACTACAAGATCTGGGATGCATCCCTGGTCCAAAATTAAGGTCTTTGATAGTTTCTTTCCAGTTTCTGGATAGAATTGGACGTTGTCCAGCCTGAAAATTTGTTACTGATTTTCACACAGGTTTTGCTCAGTGGAGAAGTAATTTCTGGGAGCCATGGAAGGGTGTGAGTGTGTCTCTGGTGTGTGCATTTGTGTGTGTTAAGAGTAGACTTCATGGAAACAGCTGCTGACTTTCCAAAGGTCAGAGTTAATGATGCTTAGCTTTGATACAGTAGTGTACTTAGGCCATAGTTAGGAGGTTTCAAACTTTTTCTGTTGGAGAGCCCTTCAGACACGAGCCTGAAGTGTCACATCTCTTCTGTGTGGTCTCATGTACCTTGCATGCTCTCCCATGCACAACTCCAGCAGCTGAAGGATGCCCTGAGAGGTGGGAGGTGGCCTTAAGCAAAGGCATTAAGGAGTGCTTTATATAAAATACTTTTCTGCAGCATTTGAGACATCAAGGGGTAGCCCAGAACCTTCTATACAACCAGTACCTGTGGGCCGTACGTGGATTGAGTTTGCTGCCTGTTGCCCTTCCCAAAGCTCTGCAGGAAAAATTTGAGATGTCATTTCATGTCTTTGTTTGCTGTTGGTTGCCTAGTGCAGCTCTTCAGGCAGCTTGTTGACTATTTTTACTCTGTTTTGAGATTCTTCCCTGGCATATGAAGGTCAGGCATATTCAGGGTGGAACCCCACCATTCTGGGTTAGGTGCTGAAGCACTCAGCCTGAATTTTTATTTTATTAATTTTACTGAATTTCACATTTTAGACATCTGGTAAATGGCCATATTTCTAGGAATAGACCAAAACTTGACTTGAACAACAGAGGAGTTAGGCTTCATAGTTTGTAAAGGTTGAGAAAACTGGAGGGCACTCTGTGGTATGTATGGAGAGGGAGGAGATGGTTTGAAAGTCATGGCTGGGTTGAATCTGATTTGCTGTAATGTCAGTGTACCTCATGACTGATGAAGGATTTCTGGGAGCATGCAGCAGAAAAAGCAGAAATATTGGGTTCATAAAACTTTATATAATCCATAGAGTCAAAAATTTCTTCCAGATAATCTGTTGACAAGTACTGAGAGTTTGGAAAACCATCTCATTTCCTTTCCTTCATTTCTATCCTTGTAAAGTGAAGCAAACATTTGTCTTGGTAGGAGGGATGGTGTGATAATTGGCATGTTGTTTCAGATTGCCCTAAATGGTGGATTTAGGCTATGAAACTGTTTGAAATGCTGTTTTATACTGAATATGCTGGTGTGAATTATTGTCAGCTGCCTGACAAAGAGGAATAACTTCTGTTACTGGTTTTTCTTCTTTAGGACAAGTACAAGCGTGCCTTGGCAGATGCAGAAAACGTGAGGCAAAGAAGCCAGAAACTGGTAGAAGAGGCAAAGTTATACGGTCAGTGGAGGTTCCTCTGGTGATTACTCAGTAAATGCAAAGCCTGGAAAAATGAAGCTGACTGGCCTTGCAGTATTGACTATTTGTACTTCCCAGTGATTCTGATGGTTTGGTTAAAAAATGCATCTGAGGCGGAGAGGTTTGAACAGTTCCTCGGTTTGCATCAGAATTGTGACCGTCTCCCCAGCCAAGGGCAAGACTTAAACTGCTGAAGTCAACAGCTGATATTTTCTTTAAATTTGGTATCTGGTTTCCTACAATGTATACTGCATTAGTAGATTTTTTTTAGTAAGTTTGCAGCCTGAAGTTTGCCTTTTTCACATATTTTGGTCTCAGATCTGACCAAGAGCATGGAATATTGGTTTGCCTTCTGGTTTAGGTTTTTGGTTGGGTTTTTTTGGGGGAGGGGGAGGTGTTTGGTTTGTTTGGGGTTTTTTTTTGATTGGTTGGTTGGTTGGGTTATTTTGGTTTGGTGGTGGTTTTTTTTGGCTGGTTGGAGGTTTTTGGGGTTCTGATTTTGGGGGCTTGGTTGGTTGGTTTTTGTTGGTTTGTTTGTTTGGTTTTTTTGGTCTTAGTGTTTGAATTTTGTTCTTTTTTGATTTTGGGATATTTTTGTGGTTTTTGTTTTTTTAGCCTTTTACAGTTGAATAACTTCTGTTAAAGGCCAGAGCTTCCAAATAGAAGTACTACCTCTAAATGAATGGATTATTTTCAGTGCTAGGAATGCATAATCACTGGCTGTGAGGAGTGCTAGAAGCACATCTTCCTTCAAGAGCCAGGCTAGTAACATCTGATTTAGCTTTTTGACATCTCCAGCACAATTCTTTAAAACAGAAATTGTGTGCAAATGCTGCTGCAGCAGCAGGGTGCTGTCTTATCCTGGTGTTTGACTGCCACTCTGCCTTGAAAAATGAGTTGTTCTTTTTCACCACACACCATACACAGCTGTATAGATTAATTCTGAATACTCAAGTTCTAATTTCTGAATACAGGGTCTTCAGTTAATGTGTACTGTAAGAAAAAGTACATAGTACTCTTGCATTCTTTTTCATGGATGTTTGAGTGCGTCATCCTGAGGCTGATTTGCAGTAAGCATTGTTTCACTAATGTTCTACTTACTGCAAAGGACTTTGAGTCATGTCTGAGCCCAGAGATGCTATGGTAGAAATTAATTTATCTTGAAAACTAAATTACATATGATCTGTAAGTTGTATTGCTTGTGCATGACTGCTTGTTCTGTTGAAGAAAAAGAAATTAATTTCTTAGACTTGCATAAATTCTGAGTTGCAGTCACAGATATTTGCAAATATAACTTACACAATAAAAAAATGAACCAAACCACCTTCGAAGAGTTTGGTTATATCCAGATAATTAGACAGCTGGTTTATCTTTTTGGTTCAGTTCAGCTCCAACCACAGCTCTAGATTTTAGATTTTAGTTTAAAACCATGACAGGTTTTTCCAGATTTTTGGAACTACTTGGACATTGTTAGTTACTGATCTTTAAAGAGCTTGAGTCTTTACAGAGTTGTGCAGTTTTTAGAGAGACCCTTTCCTGAGAACTGACTGATCCCCACAGATCTTGTAAGGTGCTTGTGGGGGCTTTTAGTTTAAACCAAAGACTTGTCCTCTGGTAATGGTCATATCACTTCTTGGTAAGGAAAAATCCCATCCAAAATGTGAGCTAGAATTAAAAAGGCTGACTCTGGCTTAAAAATAACAAACCAAAAACCAAGCCAACACCCAGTGCTGTTTGTCCTTTGTTTAACTCTATGTAGAAATGTGTTATTTTATTGAATTGTTACGATTTTTTTCTTGATTGCTAATGCCTTAAGTGAGATCAGTCCAGATTCTCTTCCATCCAGCATGAGCCAGAGAACAGCTTCAGGACAAGGACTATGATTAACTTTAAAATTCCTCAGTATTTGCAATATATTTGCAGAATTTCCTCAGTATAGCTGCTGACTCTGTAAAAGAGTTTTGTAGTTGGAGGGAGAGGTGCAAGTTCTTCTCATTCAAGGAAGAATCCCTTGTTCATCTCTTGGAATCCTCATCAGTCTGATTATACACTTTGTCTTCTGCATATATTTTTATGACATCAGATTAAAGGGTAGGAACAGGGCAACATAGTGCTTTGAACGTTAGGTGATGAGAGAGACGTGAGAAAATCACATGAAGTCGTCTGAAGGTTTTGGTAACTTTGGTAAGACTTTCAACTGTTATTGCTAAGTCATTAGGATATCTTTATCTCTTTTGAGTTGAAATCACTTTTTTTTTCCATAGAAGTAGAGGAGATGGTGTTAATTTCAAGGTATCTGTAATAGTTGTTTATTATCATACAAAACTGCAAAGGACATTTTATCCCAAGTGATTACAGTATCACATATTTTTATAAAAGTCTAAGAGTGCAGATTATTGCTGTAGGTTTTGGGGTTGTGAGGTTGAGGGTTTTTAACACTTGTTTCCCTCAGTGGACTAATCCCATTCTCTCATCTTTCATACATTCTCAGGGATCCAGAGCTTCTGTAAGGACTTACTAGAAGTTGCAGACATTTTGGAGAAAGCAACAGAAAGCGTTCCAAAAGAAGAAATTAAAGATGACAATCCTCACTTGAAGAGCTTATATGAAGGGCTCGTTATGACCGAAGTACAGATTCAGAAAGTGTTCAAAAAGCACGGGCTGCTCAGACTGAACCCTGTCGGAGCCAAGTTCGATCCCTACGAACACGAGGCGCTGTTCCACGCGCCCGCCACGGAGGGGCAGGAGCCCGGCACCATCGCGCTGGTGTCCAAGATCGGCTACAAGCTGCACGGGCGCACGCTGCGGCCCGCCCTCGTGGGCGTGGTCAAAGACGCTTAGCTGCTCCAGCTGACAGTTTCAAATGCCATACAACTATTAAACAGCTGGATGGTTTTTCTCTCACACCATGCTTTTCCTCGTTCCTCTGCTCCCTGAGAGGTTTAAATGAGTTGGTTGAGGTCTCCCAATGAAATGAAGTACCTGATGAATTCTCCTACTTAGTGGCCTTCAACATCAGTGTTCCACAAGCTCTTCTTCGGTGTGAACTACAAGAGCCATTAAGCCCTCTATTGCTTTAGATTAGATAATGTTTTTTACAACTATTGCACCTGAGAAGGTGAATTAAATTGGAAAGAATGAATTGCTCACAAGAATGTTGCAATTTCAAGTTTATCACTGTGTGTACATTGAAAATCCAGATAGTGGTTCAGACACTTCCTTTGGTTTTGTAGAATCTCACATTGCAGAAGTGGGTGAAGTAGTACACATAACCTGCTTTCTGCACCCATCAGCTTTTATACACTGATGTGACAAATGCCCTGTTTTGTCTATTCAAAAATAATCTCAACAACTGAAACTGAAAAGGCTGTGAATTCTGAACTGTAAATAAATGGCAATGGAGATTAGATATCTTTTGTAATTGTTCAACCTTTTTGTCCTAACACTGAATCAAGAAAACCATCTAATACTTGTATGGCATTGAAGAGCCAATAGAATTTATTCTATCTCTGGATTTTTAATTCAATGTTGTATAAATTGGTTTAAACAATTTTATAGTCTTGTAGCTTCCAGCTCTGCAATCAGTTTGTTATGCAAACTGTAGTTACCATCCTGCTGAGAGCCAGAACACCCAAAGAAGTGAACTGCTGAGTTTGGTATATGATTTCTTTCAGACTTACATAAATAATTGCATGTAAGCAGCTGAAACAGAAATGTGAACTTAGTTTCATTTTCATTATTTCGTACATTTACTCAGCTTGGATCTTAGGTTGCACCAGAACTTTTCCCCATGCAGCTCTTGGCCATGTCCAACTCCACCTGCTGCTCCCAATCCTGCAGAATCAGGCTAAAATGCAATACATAGTTAACATTTTATCCTACATTTGTCTGGTCACCTGGATAGGAGTGGGTGGAACCTAGCAAATTGCACAACTGACAAAGAATCCATCCCCTTGTATTCTGAATGCCTATACAAATAACACACAGGACAGAATCTTCAAACTTAAAAAAGTTATTAGGCCCTGTAAAAAGTAAGAACTTCCGAATTTTTTACCATGTTTCTGGTAATCTTGGATTAAGGATCTTCTTACCTTAAAGTCAGGTTTTGATTTCATTTTTTGTGGTTCAGATGCAGAGTTGCCAAGAGCTTACTGAACACTGGACCTAGTCCTGGTGAGAAGTGATCACTCATTCCTTAAGACATTTTTCCCATTGCTGGTTTGCCTCGTGGGAATTAAACAGTTAACCAGGAACAGCCTAAGTGCATACAGCTGTTTAGAGGTTAGTCATGTTAGTCATATTTAAGGATTCATTCTTTCTCAGCTCTAAGAAAGAATGCTTCAACTGGGCAGAGGAAGGAGAAAAATTTTTTGATGTGTGAAGACAAGAGCAATGTTAATTTCTTAAAACTAATCAAGTACAAGGAACAAAATGCAAAGATCAAATTTAAAAATACAGGGGGAAAAAAAAAGAGGGATTCCATATAGTGAAGTTGAATTTGGAAGTATTTTTCCTCCATTTGGGTTAAAGAGCACACTGTAGCTGTGTGAAGTAGGATTGAAAAAAATCGTTTTGTTGCATTTGCATTGGGACCTGTTCTCAACTGATGCCAGAAAGGGACCAGGTTCCATTTTATAAACCTTTCAAGAACTGTCATGTGTTGTTTTGTCCCCTCCCAATCCCTCTGAATCTAAACTAAATGTAATAATGACATCCTTAGTATAGAAGTTTTCCAACAGGGAGTTAAAACAAAGGGGCACCTTGTTCCCTAGCAGATGAAGATTTTGTTAACGAGCCTCCCAGTGCCTCACACAAACTGTCGTTTTTGGACTACATTACTTCATTCAGGGTGCTCTTAAACACAAGTTCCTGTTAAACATCAACACAAGGTTCATCTTTAAAGCTGGTAACTGAGTCTCTCATTTAAGTGGTTCCCGTTCCCTGGCCTGCCCTCAGGGAGACTTTGGCATGGAGTGGGTCAGTCTGTGGAGAGCTGCAACCACCTGTGCTCTGTGCCATAGCCCAGGAAGGAGCACTGAAGAGATCAAAGAACAGAGGAAAGTAGTTCTGAAGTAAAAGCACCCAATAAAGCTACCACCAGTACAAGCTATCTCATCAAGACCACATTTCCACCCATCACATTTAGCTACAGTCCATTTCCATTTGTTACTGCAAAGACTTAAGCCATTTTGCTCATTGCCCAAGCTACATTATTATTAAATCAATCATGGAAAGAAACTTTAATACAAGTTTATTTACCAATACACAATGCAAAAATGTAGTAAAATGCTGTGTGCACATCAGTTAGGCTTTGTGTGATTCCAGCACAGGCGTTTGTGTCTGGCACAGCTACAAATGTAAACTTCAAATGAATGCAACATTCCCTTTAAGGAAGAAAAGCCAAAGAGCTGAACATGCTCATGGAGTATCCTGCTTCACAGTATTTAATGTGTCATCACTCAAGAGTGACCGGGGCACATGCAAAAACATTTTGTGAGAAGAGTAAACCAGAAGGCTCACGAAGCCTGTTCCGGTTGCAAAGGAGAATAATGGCAGAGTGCTCAGTTTGGCAGGTCATGGTCACAGACCAGTGCAGACCTACAAACACTGCTCTCACTGCGTGCTGGGCCTGCCATGAACGGGGCAGCAGGGGCTGTAGCCAGAATGCTCTGCAGCATCCGAGCCCAGCGCTGGGCAGTGCACACGGAGTGGAGATGGAGGCTCCCTCCAAAGCAGCGCTGGGGTGGGACACACAGCACAGCCCCTACCCCGAGCACAGGATCAGGATTTTCAACACTTTAGAGAGTGTTGCTTTTTCACAGGCTTACATCAATGCTGTTAAGACAGATACTATCATTAGTAATAACTTTAATTAGAAAAGAGCATTAAGCATATAAAACACCTTGTCATTAGCAACATGAAGGCTGGGTTATTTGTACAGTACAGGAAGCACTTCCAAATCAACACAAAATACAAGTTGAAAGAGCTCTTTGCCATCTCAGCCCCTTCACCACAGAAGAGAAGCAGCATAGCTGTAGTAAATCGCTGGATTAACATTAACTGCATCTCAATTTAAAAGCAATTAAACAGAAAACCAGCAGCTCATAACAAAGGAATGCTTGGACTAAATCAGTTCCATGTGAAATATGGAACAGCAGCATCCTCTAGTGCAAGTCACCTTTAAAATTAAAAGCATAGCTGACAATGAGACATTGCTTCTAGGGAAGCCCTTTCCAAGGACTAGTATTTGCTAAAGCAAACATTTACCACCTTGAGTTACCTTGCAAGTACAAAATAAATATTGATATCCATATTGCATACATTAAAAATACTTTATTTTACATTCATTTTGATGTTCAATAAGTTACGTCTAGCACCAAAGAAACATTTTGGAGGGGTTGAGGAATTAAGAAGCTACAAAGTGTAAATGCAGAATTCACTTCAACATTTAAATGACTCATTGGTGCCTAGATTTTTTCCTAAGTTATTGTTCAGATGGGCTTTACGCTATTGCTTCAGTTAAACTTGGACGTGCCAAAACAGTGTAGAAATATGAAAAATCACAGATTTGCAGGAAAAAAAAAGCCTCAGAAGAACCAAAACCAAAACAATTCTCTTAAACTCCAAGCTACATGCAGAATTGAGTCTTCATAACAGTACGTTATGGCAGTTAGGTAACAAGTTACAGGAAGAACAAAATGCATAAGTAGAATGCTGAAAAGAAAGATTGAGCTTCCTTCCCACAGGAGTAGGATAGAGAAAAAAACCAAGGGATTATACCTTATGAACCTGTGTGCTGCTTGTACATGCATATAGAGTGGAAGTGGTTATTAAAGCTACTCAGCACATTGCAGTTAGCTCCACTGCTGCCAGGAAGAGACAGTTTTGTTTCGAGTATGCCACAACAAACCACTTACAGATAAGCCAAACAAAGTATTACATCCCAGAGGACATAGCCCTTACCTTTTCTGAAGGGATATAACATCATAAGCTCAAAAGAAAAAGGCACTAGAGTTTTGGTTTTTTCCTTAGGAATGCTGGCTTTGTAATTGTACCCCTTTTATTCTAAACTCACTGGTAACACTATTTTGGTAATGCTGGATGTATTAAATGAAATGCAGTTCTGATCAGAATACCTCTGCCAAACTGCAGAATTAATACTGTTTTTAAGATTTTGTGGTGTCCTCACTGACTACAGCCCAAAGCATCAAAGCAAGATGACATTTCCAGACCTTGTACTCATATTGAAGCCAGTCAGGTTCCAAGTTTTGGTAACCCTGCACTCTAGAAGACTTGCCCTCCTTGCCTCCAGTCACAGCTTCCTGCTCCAGACACGACCAGCAGACAGGCTTAGGCACAACTAACACTGTGCCACCTTCCACGTGGCAACCACCATTTTTTATTCATTTGGTTAAATACCTGCATGGGAATTGAAGGATGAAATGGGTATAAAAATCTTTTTCTAATCTTCATTCAACATCGTTCCTTTAATCAACAGATCTTACTAGAACAGTACTGTGGGTCTGGCATTTGTGTTTGCCTCACACAAATGAGGTGTGTGCTGGTGCCCAGCTCCAGCAGCACTCCAGGCTGTAGCTGTCAGAACTGGAGGAGATCCCTCCCAAGGTGCACTCTCCTTTTACCTGTCAGTAAATTCAGATTCAGTGTGCCTGGGCTGGTACATTTCAAGATATGTGCAATGAGAACCCCACAGTGGCTGGATTAAGCACTCCAAAGTTAGGAACACTTTGTGCATTTTGACCAAATCTGCATCAATTGTTCTCTTTATTTTTAAAGACTAATCTCAGCGACCACACCCTGTTTGACAATCTTGCTCCTTGTCCCTGACTTCCCAACGAAATTCAGAAGGAGGCAGCTACATCTCCTCAGCCCATATGAGCTCAGCAGTTAAGATCCCAAACGAGGAGGAACAGGCTCCCCCAACAAGGAAAAACAGTGATTTTGCTGCCTGAGGCTCCCAGCTTCTGCCAAACACCTCACGGCCTATTCTCCCAAACCCCATTTCTGGCCCAAATCAGGTACCTTGCTGTAGCTGACCCTTCCTCTGGAGCAGAGCACCACAGCTGCTGGGGGCTCCTGACACTCCAGTACCAAGTACGAAACGTCAAAGCTTCACAGGGGTCTGCTTCAGGAAACTCAAGTCAAAGGAATGCCTGGATCAGCTGGGAGCTCTCTAAGAACCTCCCTCCACAGCACAAGTCCCTGGACACATCTCACCTGCCACATTTCCTTCCTTCCTTCCTTCCTTCCTTCCACTCCCTGCCATGGCTCACCCCTGCTGTATTCTTGACAGGAACTCTCATTCCGGTGTTCCCATGCCTTGGCTGTAGTTACTAAGGAGAATGTTCCAAAAGCTTAGCAATGGTCACAAAAGTCCCCGCTCACCTGCCCCTGAGCACAGGACTTTTGTAAGCTTCACTTTGCTGCCAGCATTATGCCAAAAAAAAAACAAAACAAAGGGTGAAGAGAGTTTCATTTGCTGGAAACTATCTCCTACCTTCAAAGAAAAGCAAGGATTACACTGATATTCATTTATCCAATAGTACAGACTAAAGCGACTACTCTGGGACTATGAGTAAATTCACAAGAAAAAATCTGTTCTAATAATGTACCAAAAGCAGTGAAATCCAATGTAGAAGTTTCACAATTAAGTATTTTCCATGATCCAAAGCAAAAGTCTATTTGAACCACCATGGATCATGATGACTGTGGGGGTTTACCTATTTGCTCTTTTGTGTTTTTAAGCGACATGGTTTCTGTGTCTTTGGGGAGGGAAGGAAAAAATAACGGAGTCCTTGAGGCTGTAATGGGCCTCAGCTGTTTTTTTCCAGATCAGCTGAGTTTCATGAAGCATCCCTGGATATCCAACCACTTTCTGTCAGAAAGTTTAAAATCCTTTTCTTCAGTACCTTATCTAAGTAACTAGGAAGGCGACTCTTTGAAGGAATTCCTTGTCTTTTTTGGAGATGGTCTTTAATGATGATAGTTTTTACAGTCACATAACGTGCAGGACTCAAGTTCAGAGAGCTGCAGAGCACCTTTTCCCTGTCCGATAAGAGTTCAAAACCAGGCAGGTTTTCAATGGCGGCAAATTCACCTTCCTTACCCTCTTCCTTCCCTCTCTTGGAACTAGCTATGTTCTTGTTCTCCTTCCTCTTTTCCCGTTTGTGCCTGGCCGCCTCGTACTCTGCCGACTCCTCCATTTTGGTGATCCCGTTTCGCCGATACCGCTGCAGCTCCCGAATCTTCGCTCGAAGTATCCTCTCCTTGTGCATGTTCTCGAAGAAGTCTTCAAACTCCTTACAAGACATGAACTGGTACAAAGGCCTCAGTTTCAGCCTCAACTCCTTCTCTTCTTTTGTGATCTTTCGCTTGGGAGCTTTCTCCTTGTCTTTTTTATCCTTGCCCAGGAAGGCCGGCACCAAGTTATAGTCTCGCGCGATGTTCTTCCGCCGCTGCCTCTCCTTGAGCTTCCTCACGTACATGTCCACATGGGCTCTCTTCAACTCGATCTCCACATCGTCGTCGTCGTAGTTCACCGAGAGGCCGCTGATGAGCGTCTCGGCGTCCTGGTCGTACTCGATCTCGTAGTCATCGCGGAGGGGCATGTACCCCAGCTGCTGCTGCTCGGCCACCGAGATGTCCAGCGGCGGCAGCGGCGTCGTCAGGCTGGGGGACAGCGGGCCGCCGCTCGGACACGTGTGGTCCGTCACCCGGTTGGGGATGGTGTCAGGGATGCAGGCTTTCCCCAGGTTGCCATGGATGTACATGCTCACGTAGTGTTCCATCACCTCCTGAGGCGTTCGCGATGCTCCCACGTGAGCAGCCATGTCCTCCTAAACAGAAAAAAAGGAGGAGTGGTAAAACGAGTCCCATTCCATCTCCAGTGTAACGAGCACTCAGGAAAGAGTATGACTTTTCCCCTACTCCTAAAAAGCCAAATCCCAGTACCTAAACTTCTCTAGCAGTACTGGCCATGTTTCCATCAGATCTGCGATTTCAAGTCTGGACAAGTGTTTACAGTGCATGGAGGCAGGTAAGCCATGAGAACAGCACCACATGGTGGTTCCTGAGCACCCCTGGCACTCCCACAAAGCCAGCTCACCATGACCAGGAAGCTTCCCAAGTCCCAAGCCAACACCAGTTGCACTTGGTTGGGTTTTGCTTGTTTTTATCACATTACTGAGGAGCAACATGGAAACAGATGAACAATATTTACAGTAAGTAACCATATTTATTCTTTTCCAGTTATTTAAGAACTAAGCAAGCTGCAATGATCATACACATTAAGGTTTTGAAAAAGTCTTTATATTTAATGAAGCAAACATAAGTAACAACAAATCAGAACAATCAAAAATTGATCAAACGGTCTAGTGGAGGGCAATGAGGATGACTGGGGGACTGAAGCATCTCTCTTATAAGGACAGGCTGAAGGAGCTGGGCTTGTTCAGCCTCACGAGGGGACAACTGAGAGGGGACATCACCAATATCCATCAGAATCTGAAGGGAGATGTCAGAGGATGGAGCTAGGCTCTGCTATGTGGAGCCAAGCAATAGGACAGGAGGTAACAAGCAGAAACTGATGCACAAGAAGTCCCACATGTATATGAGCAAGAACTTCTTTGTGCAGGTGACTGAGCCCTGGCACAGACTGCCCAGAGAGCCTGTGGAGTCTCCCTCACCAGAAATAGTCAAGAACCGTCTGGATGTAAAGCTGTGCAATGTGCTCTGGGATGACCCACTGCAGTCCTTTCCAACCTGACCCGTTCTGTGATTGTGAAATGATGCTTTCTTACTGCTGTTTTTTTAGAGCCAAGCCTGGCTGTGCAGTGACACTGACGGCGAGCAGCCAGCCCGCAGCTGGGACACACTGAAGGCAGAGGCCGGGCACGAGTAGGAGGCAGGTGCACGATCTGTGACACGGACGGGCTGACGGGAGGCAAACGCAGAACTTCAGGCAGCGACAGGTCCGAGCTGCCGGGTGCGCTCCTGGGAGCAGCGGGGAGCCCGCCCGGAGAGACAGGGGCAGCCCGGGCTCCGCAGCGCAGGACGCGGCTCCGGGGGCGGCTGTCAGGGCCGCCGGTCCGCGGAGGAGGATCCCCCC
>VZTZ01046193.1:709691-742954 GCA_013400955.1 Drymodes brunneopygia
ATCGGGCTGAGGCGCGAAATCCAAACGCTTGGAGCCACCCCGAGTGCTCGGACAGAACTGCTCAGCGCTCTGTGGACTTCGGGCACATGCAGAAAGAGCTCGATTGTCTGTGATGAAATCTTGAAACTCAAAAAGAAGGCATTGAACACAATCCATAATCTCAGCCCCTTCATGGAAAAACTGGAGTTGATGGCAGGTGAAAGCCAAGGCAGAAAGGCTGAACTGATGGGCGGCGAAAGGTGTCAGAGGAGGGCGAGATCCTGACCTAAACACAGCCGGCCAGAGCCAGCCTGTGGAGAAACAACCTGAAACTGCAGCAGGGACCCGGGCTGGTGGGAACTGAGGGACCGCTTCAGGACCTTGAGGAAAGGGTGGATACTGCAGAGCTGCGGCGGCAGCAGCTGGAAACGCAGAAATGTCACTGTGCTGGGCTGACCCCTACTTGTAGGGGAATTCAGATAAAAAGCCAGAAAGCAAATTCCCCTTTCCTTGCTGAGCATGGCTGAAGAAACTTGGAATTATTATTTGGGAAAACAAGTAAAGAAAAGTAAATCTCGTTTTGAACAAATGTGTGCAACTCCTGTAACAGATACAATATAAATCTCTTTCAGTCTCAAATCGGTGTCAGCTTAGAGAGATCACATCTCGTTTCACATTCTAATTCGGCACATCAGATAGTTCAGCAAAAGGAAGTGGAACAGCTGCTCACTGCATAAATCAGAACCATGGCAGCCAAGGCTTTGCCTGCATTCCACATGTACCCTCATGCACAGGTGCTGCCTTCTCTCCCCACTTTTATTTGGTCCTTCAACCTCTTTTCACTTTACCAAAAGCTTCTCCACTTTTAAGTTCTGAAGTTATGCCTATGTCAGAAGTGAAACAATACTGCCTTAACTTGGGCACAAAAATGCTTTGTGATTACGAAACTTGCAATAAACTCAGATTTCTTCTTTTCAAAGTCAGGATAAGGTATTCAAGCATTCCTGAGTTCTGTGCATATTACAAAGATGTATTTACAACTATTTTTCATAATAAATTTATCAGACCTCAGGCTTAATCCAGAGAAAGGTGTATGAAAAGGGATAAAACCATAGGCATAGTAAAGAATCAGGTCTGCTAAATGTCTCAGGGAATTTTAACATGAGAATTTGGAAAGCATCAGCAAAAAGTCTTGTACCTTCAATAGACAAATGGCCCAAAGTCCTCTTTTTGAACAGACAAAAATTGCTAAAGCCACCTGTGAAGAAAAAGACAAGCACTGGAGTTTTTACTATCTGAATTACACTGACAACAGCTGATTAAGATAACTTTACATGACTTTATTTAACAAAACCATATATTTACAGTTGAAAAAAGTTCCAGTTTGATACACATATCTAAACAAAACAAACGTGGTAACTACATAACCCAATTTAAACATGATGTACAGGAGATGTACCAACACTTCTCTATATATCATTCTTGTTTTAAAACATTCAAAAATAAGCTGTTACAAGGTACCTTTTTCCCAAATGAAATAGTTTACTAAATGAGATAACATTAATGATTGACTGCAGATTGAAGTTGCAAAACTGCTTTATTATAAAGTGCAGATTGTAAAGAATCCCAAAGCTGGTTGGAGTTTTCTGGCTTCTCTGATCTGCTGCATGTAGAGTGGTATTTTTGATGTATTGCAGCAGTTTTATTTTTCTTTAAACCCATGAAGAAAAGAAAGTTTGCTTGATGGGGACATCTGCTCCATGAAAGAAAATCTCATGCATCTTGTTACAGGTACTTTCAAGCACCTGAACATTAAAATTGTCAATTTTTTAATGCAACTCCCTGAATTTCTTAAAGATTTCTGTATTAGCTAATTAAGAGATTTGGTATACTGCAAGAAACTTGAAAAGCTCAGTGGCAAGAAATTCTATGCCATTACTACTCATCTCTGTTTTTATCAAAATTCAAGCGTTACCTTCAAGTAACTGAGAAGTTGAAATAATTGCATGTTTAGGCAGGTGATTTTTTTTCACATGTACTTTGTTTGAAAACAAACTGTGCAAAGCTCCTTATTGCATTGCTGTTTCTTCATTAAAGAACATACCTTATATACACAAAGAAATCATTTAGAAAATATATACAACTTCTAAGAACAGATCAAATCACAAAACAAAGTAATTACATTTGCAAGTAACAAAGAGTGCACAAGTGTTGCAGCAGGTCTTTTCCCCACAACTATGCCCACTGTCACTGTTACATTCAACATCTTATTGAGAAGAGAAAAAGAACAGGCTGTCGATGGCTGCCTAGATACCTAGTAGTTAAAAAACGCATTTTTAACCAGACAAATGAGCCATACTTGTAGACTTGCTTCAAAAGAAAGTACAAATGTAGTTGCAATGAAGACTTAAATCACAAAGCCAGTTACAGTACCACCTAAACATGTATACTGAGGAAGAAGTGATCTCTGTGTTTAATAAACCGTTTAAAAGCATAGTGCAAATGTTTTGGATGGTAGGCCTCTCGTATTCTTCATAGAAAGGCATATTTGTTGCAGTAATAGAAAAAGTAGTATTAAAAAACACTTACTGACCTTCCTGCTTTCTATTGCACTTCAAAGCAACGGAGCATACAAGTACCAGTCACTGGAGGACAAATTCTGTACAAATTCTGAGTAAATTAACATGTTTCCTATCACATCTTAATGTCTATTTTCAGTAAGTGATGACCTAGGAGATGTCTTGTGGAGGAATTAAGATGACCAACAAAAAACCACATCCAATACAGCAAATACACAAAGTGGACAGGAGAAGAGGTCAATGAGGTATCGGACTTGCAGGCTGCATTTGCATTACACATCTTTCAAAGCGATTATGAGTCCTCACTTACCAGGGAATCTTGTTCTCACTCTTAATACGATCAAATTATCCCTCATAGAAATAACGTCTGTACCAATGGACTGTGTTTTGATGATGTCCCACTGTCCTTTACACTGTATCTTGAGTGGAGCAGTGTGCAACTATTCTTCTTGGTTTTATTCAGACAGTGCCAAAATAATTAGCATAAACCAGCTGAAGAGCACTGGGAAACTGCTGACCGTACAGCTGGAGGATTTAGTAACGCCTGTTCACAGTTAACACAAATATTGCTTCAGTTACGTTTCCCTTTTCAATGATCATCATTAGTATAAAATAGGTTGTACACTATACACTATGCAATAAACATTCTTGTAAATCAGAGGCACTCACGATTTGCCCTTCAACATTCACCTGAATGCAGAGAGGATCTAAGATGCATGAGGGATGTATGTAACGGCAGTTTGCTGCTGCTGTAACTTGCTCTCATGTATTAGAGGTCAGATAAAATGCTCAGAAATGACAGCTTGTACTTATCCTGATGGTGTCTGGCACATTTCCCAATAGACTTCTTTCACTTGTCACTCTATAGATCAGCTCCGTATAACTTTCCCACTGTGGCAGCAGCAGCAGCTTCAGGAGATCCCACAAAACCTTTCCAGCAGCAACACTGGTGAACATGAACTGCTTCCCTACTGACCCTCCTCGGTTCCACCAGTGAGCAAAGCTGGGTTTAAAGTAACTATCAAAATTGCTTTTAACCATTTCTCAGTTTATCTGCTAAGTCCATAGTTTTATCTCCATGACTGGACACATGGCACAGGAGTAAGTAGCTGGTGGGCAAGAACATCCTGAAACAGCAGTGCCCCAGGAGAGGGACACAAGGAAATACACATTCAGTAATATATGACCTTGGCTTTAAACAGAGGAAAGAGAGTACAATTGGGAAATAATGCCACCCTAATACTACAACCCTCTTGGTGAGTTTGGAATCTAGTCTGATGAATGGAATTTCCTCCATATGCATCCAGATTGGAAAAATAAGTTTCCAAGGCATCTTGAAGAATAATTAGTTTTGCACGGCTAGTTTGACTTCTCTTCCAAGCTTACTTTCTACTTGAATTTTTCTTATTAAAGAAATTCCTTAAAGAAAGGAATGTAGTTCTATGTCTACATGACTTCTTTGGTAAATGGGACCCACAGCCTATAAAATCAGAAGCATTTCTAAAGAAATGGTCCTTACATCATTTAAAATTCCAGCACCAGTTATCTAAAACCCAGATCCAGCTACTGTTACAGGTATTGGAAATATATCCTGCCTAAGAATGAAACAGGGAAATAGCTGTCAAAGCAACCAACATTATTGAATGTCCAGTCTTTTAAAACACCAAAGAAAAAAAATTTAGAAAACCCCAAACCCTTGGTATTATTTTGTTTCACTGCCATCATCAGAAGTACAGAATGTGTAATGCTCTCCACAGCATATGCTCATACCACTAGAAGTTTAAGGCTAAGCCTAGGTTTCATTTACAAGGGGTTTATCCCCTAATTTCCATCTTTTTTTTTTTTTCACTCCTCCTCCTCATTTTTCTTCTCTCCCCCTTAAGGCTATTCTACTACTAAATATAACTCTGAACTAACACTTTGATTTGCAGACTCATACATGTCAAACAGTAATCAATACTTTTGCCACTTCAGCTCTTTTCCTGGGAATCACTGGAGGCAATGTTAACGTTTGAGCGAAGGACTTCCTTTTTCCATTTCCCGGTTATCTTTCTGCAGAGCAGCAAGTATCTAGACATTTCCAGAAATGAGAGAGAAGAAAAGCATTAGATTAAAAAATTACTCAATATTTCATTCTGAAGAGTTTCCGATTATGTCTGAGCAATACTATTTTAACTATCAAATAAAATTAAATTTAGAGAACCTCTCCACTGACAAGAGACCTCTCCTGTAAGTCCTTGTGAGACGGTGGATAGAAACAGATTTAACAAAGATTTAAACTCCCCCCTCATCTTCCCCCTCAACACACACTTTTGAAGCCTTTCATTTGGGGTACTTGGCAGAATAGGATGCCTATCTCTCCTTCCCCATGAGGGAAGAAGCAGCAGGCTGGGAATTTATTTGGAATGCAATCCTCATGCACACAAGACCTGTTCCAGGAAGGTGAGACAACTCAACAACCTGTAGAGCCACTCCTGCTGTGAAGGTTAGAAATTCTCATCTCAAAGAGAAAGCTGGCAATCCCCAGCACCTACAGGCACTGCTACCCCAGGAAAGAACCATAAACACCCAGTTGCAGCTGAATTGCCCCAACAACCACTACGTTTAATACCACCTTCGGTCTTCTCTTCAAAAAAGCAATTGGATAAAATGGGCAGAGCTCTGTTATGGAATGACTCACAAAGTGGGCTGCAATGCTGCTTTGAACAAAGAAATTAAAAAAAAGGGGGGAGTTTTCACTCTCCAACATGAATGGCTGTTACAACCACTTAATGATTTCCACATTCAAGTGACACATCTTTTTGTCTTTAAACTGGAATTTAGTTGAAATTACAGCGATGAAAATTTCTGAAATCACATGCTAAATCCCAATAAACAAGTCAAAGATGCAATCACTCCTGTAGAGCCCAAAATTAGGCAGAGTAGAGATCTTCAAGAAAATTAAAATGACTGTGTGATAGTGTATCCTGACAAATTATCTTCTCCCAAAGACTGGATTTCTGCTTTTAAGTACCAAGTTGTAATGTTGTCAGCAGCCTTTGTAATTCATAAATTTTCAAAGTTTTGTGACTTTTTACTTCATAAATTTCACTCAGTATTTCAATTTTTAATGTTAACTGAGCTCTCCCTTTTCAGAGGAGATTAATTTGAGGGAATCCATTCATCTCAATGCATGCTAAAAGCACGGAGTAAGCTACATGAAATCAAACACTAGCTCTCCTAAAACATTCTTCCAGATGTTGCCCAAGCCCATTTTCATGAGTAAAGTACAATCATCGGTTACCAAAGATTGATATCCTCTTTACCTGAGCCCATTTTTTGTTTCTACTTTGCATCTGAATGGCAGCAATAGATGTGAAGAATTCTTCCGAAGGCAAGTCCTCTGGTAGCTTTGTTAAAAACTGGGCTATATGAATGAAGTCCATTTTGGTCAAAATATCTTCAAAAAGTTTTAGTATTCCCAGCGCTGTACGGAATAAGAACTCTTCTCCATCACGGCAGAACACATCCCAGACACGACAAGCCAAGTCTAGAGGCAAAGATTTGCTGTACAATGTGAATATCCTGAAAGGCAGAACAAAATTTTCAGAGTTACTGGACAAGAAGTCTTGGATACTCACAGAAGTACACACACCAGTCATCAGTAAGTTTGAGGCTTCTCAAATACTTGTAATTGATTATTCTTTTTTATGTTTCAAAAGTGCTTCTGTCAGTTGCAGTATACCAGTCTGTGAAACAATATAAAATTGTACAACCATTAAGGCACGGTCTCTAAGTTTGATTTTCTTGGATCACACCAGAAGAAACCATATACATGGTTTTACAACAGGCATGCAATGACCACAGCTATAATCAAAGGTCTATTTATTCATTTCAGAGCTAAGAATTGATGCAGTTTTAGTTGCAAAAACTCAAAAATCTGAACCTTAAGACAAACTGCAATGGGAATTTTGTCATTCAGATAAATGAGAAGAATAAAATTAACTCTCATGTTCCAGGCTTGACTGACTGGCAAAGTAATAATAGCATGAGTTTGGAGGAAGGATCAGCTTGAGCTCCCTTGAGTTGAGAGAAAGAGGCAAGGCAGGATGTCCAGAGAGGTGCAGGTAGCGGTGATAAGGTGGTGTGATAAGGCTCAGTGTGCCTGCATGGATGTGATCCCCAAGGAGAAAAGGGTGATACCAGAAGCAACAACCTCCTCCCAGTTGCTAAAACTGTATTCTCATTAACTACCATGAGCACATCTCTTCCTTCACCGAAATGCTGACAGCCTTGCAGCCAGAAACAAAAAGCTGCTCCCTCCTCTCTCCTTTATCCAACATCTCACTACACAGCAGAGCGGGAGCACTGCCACCACCAATGATCTAAAAACAAGTGATGAGAATTGAGTTTCCTGGAATCATTTTACAGCATATAAGGGGTAAGAGTTACAGTGTTTTTTTCCTTCAGAATTCACAAAGAACTTTTCCACAGACGCACTGAACAAAAATCTCTGTAAAACTGCAAAGAATTCTCTCCCCAGCAGAGGTCAGCAAAGGCTCAAATTTCAATCGAACCTTCCCACAGCTCTTAACAAAAAACTCCTTTTCAAGTACGCTGAATTGAACAGTAGTTTTCATGTGTTTAAAACTACCCTCGATCCCCTCCAAGTTTTTATTTGGGAAACTCGGACTCACATTTAAAAGATAAAATGGAACAGATACATATACAGACACATGTATATAAGTATAGAATATGAAGTAATGTATTTTCACAGCAAAGTCTCATAATCAAAGGTTTTCTCCGTTATCTCGTTATCTGCTTTTTACTATATAAAAATTTTATTTGAATGATGTGCTGTTAAGTATATGGTTTCTGTGTGACTCAGCAAACTTTAGAAAAAAGGGAAAAGATACTGATTTTATAAACATCCAGATGAATAACATTTGCACAAATTCAAGTGACAAGTGAATTGCAGGTTTATGATCCTTAGGATTTCGCTGTTTTTTCTATTTTTATATCTTATTGCAATCTTCTTATAACAAGTGGAAACCCTTTAAATCCTGTTCTCCAAAAGGCTAAGTTAGAATTATAAAAATAAACAAAAGGTATAAGTCTGGGATGAAAATCCTACACACTTGTTCATCACACATACAGGAAGGTGTAAGAAGAGCACAATACAAGCTCCTTCCTTGGGTCACAGGCTGATCCTGCCCTGCAGATTTCATATACTTTGTACACTCTTTCGATCTTTTTGTACAGTCACACCCCATATCAAACCGTACTGCCACAGAATACCCACATGGCAGAACCATAACTTTTGTCTGTACACACACACAGGAAACAGCAACAGGTTCTCAATTTAAAAGGAACAGTGTAATAGGAAGCAATTCAACAGATTCCTTTCCTGGTCACCAAGTAGCAGGCAAACACCCAGCCAGAAACGAGTCCTGGTTAAAGATAAGTAACAATGCCAACTTTCTGGACCTGTTTTTATTCACAAAAGCCATGATTCTGTCATGACTCAGACCCAACCTGAATAACCCATTTGTATTAAATCTCCAACTATGCAGAAAATTAACTGTCAAAAGAAATAACTATTTATTAGAACACTACTTTTGTATGAAAGGATTTACATCAAAAAAGCTGTCACATCAAGTAAGGTATTTGCCATTGAGCTCTTCATCATTTGGAAGGAAGCGCCATTTGCAAGAACTTAACAAGGCAATTAACTTTCATTAATACGTGCATGGAATTGATGCATCAAGCCCTAACAGCACAGACTGTACGCCGTAGAAACAGCAGTGAAACATCAGTAGGAATCACTGCTTAGAATGGATTGCAGCATTTCATCCCTTCAAACATTTCCTACTGATAGACATTTTTTATTAGACATCTGAGCTACTGGTCTGAAACGCAGCTGGAATTTATTGGCGTAATAAAGCAGCTGCCGGACTGAGGCAGTTCCAGCAGCGCCTTTCAGCAGCACTGGCACTCTCCTTGCACATGACCTGCTCTTGCTGTACTGCAGGGTGTTTTCTGTCTGCAGCTCTCTTCCAACCCACTCCAAATCACAGGTGCAGACAACAGAGCTAACTCACACAGAGATGTTCAGTGCCAGAGCAGTGCAGGTGCAGGCTCCTGGCCTCTCTCTGTTTGGAAGAGAAAGAAAAGAAGCACCAGATGCTCCTGCTCCTCCCCAGCCCCTATGATCAAAGTGTACTTTGAGGTAGATGCACGAAGTCCTGGCTGGTTCACTGCTCACAGCAAAAGCATATGACCATAAAGTCATCAAGAAAGCAAAGCACTGCTGCCATGACAATCATAAGCTCCATGGTTCTTCCCTTTGTTTTTTCTTGTCCCCTCTCCTTTTTTCTCTTCTCTTTCTTTTTTAATTAAAAAGTCTTTATATGATATCAGCAAGAGCCATGCAGACAGGTAGGCCAGATTTTGGATTGGCAACTCACACGCAACACTGATGGCAAATCAGATCTTATGTATTCTTGCACTATACATTCCTTTCCCATGTCTGTAAATTTTTAAATCATTACAGTCTAAAAAAAAGTGGAAGTGTTTATTTTGTTTCTTATTTGGAAAAAAGAAAAGTGAATACTATTTAATACAAAATGCTGACTGCAAGAGAGCATTTTTAGGGGAGGGTATGGACTATGCTTTTCTCAAAATAACAGAAAGCAAACTTATACATACTTTACTGGAAGAGCCCACTAAAAACAGTGACACAAAGTGGCTTGTACCTTTATCATAATAAGCACATGGTGTCAACAGAACGTTCATGTTCACAGAGCACAATCACAGTCCATGTAATACTAAAGAACCACTGATCAATCCATCAGTACAAACACAGCCCTTGGCTATAATTATTGCCAAAATCATTTTCCTGAGTAGGGATAAAGAGGTGTTTGTATAGCAGCAGCAGGCCATAAATAGACAGCGTATGTCCTTGGCAAATCCACATTCTACTCTGCTCACAAGAGCCTGTGGAACAACAGCTGACAGAGTGAGAGGCCAAAACTGGGCTATTCAGACACTATTTCCCCTCTTCTCTGTGAACCTGACTGCATGTTGCTCTTTATGGTTTTTTCACACTTGATCCCCTTTACACTCTCCAAAAAAAGTAAAACCTTGTATAGCTTTTGAATTCTTTCTACAAGATTTATCAGCTGGAATTTGAGCTTAAAGCACATGGGTCTTTTTAAAATGAGTGCCTTAGTTGTGGCAGGTATGCCCCGATAACTGTGCCACAGTACCTGTAATTAAACTATTCAGTCCTCAGAGTTTTCCCATCATAGAAGGCAGCAGTGGAACTAAACTGGCAGGGGGTCTCTCCTCCCTAAGTCCTCTACCAGCTCCAAGAAAACCTCCACAGCTGGGCCCACCTACAGCATTTCTTTTTCTTGGAACATATCCCTTTAAAATTTATTTAAGCACACCAATTTTACTGCTGTTCCCTGCAGCACGGGTTACAGGAAGAAGCACAAAGCAGACTAGTTGTCTCCACTGTAATTGTGGCAGGAGCAGGAGGGTTTCCCAGCAACTGGTCTGTGCAGCACTGGCTACTGGAGCCTCCCAGAGCTGGCACCAGCTGAGATTTACTGCACACATGCCTGCACAGTAACCACACCAGCCACTGGAATAGCAGCAGGAATCCCTTTGGAGCTCAGAACAAATGTTCATTTGAATGAAAGTAATGTTAGAGCAAGGCTGTTTCACAGAGATTTTTACCTACAAGAAGAAGGTCTGCCTACTCAAAGTGACACTGTACCATATTCTTCCCTCACTTTAAACACACTACAGCCACACTCTTGGTGGCAGTTTAAAGAAAAAAAATCTAAATCTGCTTCCTATAGGATCAAAGTACTTTGAAGTAGAAAGTATGTGTATGTATGCACACACACACATATGAATACACTTACACATATATTTAAGTAAAATATGTAAGTTTTACATAAACACAACCTGCACTGTCTAACAAAATTAAGGACAGAATGGTATGAGCTGTATAGTTCAAGACAAGTGTGAAAAAGTTTAACACAGTATTGAGCAGGTCTACCTCGAATAGCATATTCCTTTGCAAGATCAGTGTTGTAACTCTCTAGGGTTGGGAAGAAACACAGTAAGTTGTCCTTGGAATTAAAATAAACAGCTTGAATATGGATGCAGGTAGTCAGCAAGAAATGCTAGTTGTCAGTTCACTGATACAAAAACCTTGAGAAGCACCATCCTCAGTCACTCCTGACTGAAGCCCCTTTCAAGTGCTCTTAACAACACCCACAGAGTTAAGGAAAGGGAGACTTGATATGCCTCAAGACTTCAATAACACTTCAACACAGACTTCATCACTACAGTTCTTCACCCACAAATCAGTAATTTTTTCTTTTTGGTTTATTTTGGTTTTGTGACTGGTTTTTTCCCTATATACGTACTAAGAGAGAGCAACTAATCACATAAATGTTCACTCAAGAAAATACAATAAAGAGTATTCTATCAAAGCAAAATTGCTGAAGGGAATATAAACCTTCAACCTTCTGTCAAAACAGTTTTTTTCTAAATCGTTGATTTCCAGTATTGTTTTTCACAATTTCTTCTTTACAATGTAAAGTTAGACAGCAGCACAATATTAACATGCCTGTAGCATGAAGATGCTCAATTTTAGTTTCTTCTACATTGCAATCACCGTATTTATGACTACATCATATCCAACTAGTAATCCCTAGTATCACAGAATACCCTGAGTTGGAAAGGACCCACAAAGATTATTGAATCCAATTCCTGGTCCTGCACAGCAGCCACCTCAAGAATCACACCAAGTGCCTGAGAGCATTGTCCGAAAGCTTCTTGAACTCTGCCAGGTTTGGTGCTCTGACCACTTCCCTGGGGAGCCTGTTCCAGTGCCCAGCCACCCCCTGGGAAGAAGAATCTTTTCCTAATATTTAACTTGAATCTCCCCTGACACTGCTCCGTGCACTGTTACCAGAGAGAAAGTATCAGTGCCTGCCCCTCCTCTTCCCCTCACAGGGAAGCTGTAACTGCAATGAGGTCTCCCCTCAGTCTCTTTTTCTCCAGGCTGAACAGACCAAGTGACCTCAGCCACTCCTCACACAGCTTCCCATCAAGGCCCTTCACCATCCTTATTGCACTCCTTTGCACACTCTCTAATAGTTAAATACATTTCTTATATTATGGTGCCCAAAACTGCCTCCAGCACTCGAGGTGAGACCTCCCCAGTGCAGAGCAGTGCAGAGCAGAGCAGGACAATCCCCTCCCTTGCCCAGCTGAGGATGCTGTGCCTGATGCCCCCCAGGACAGGGTTGGCCCCCCTGGCTGCCAGGGCACTGCTGGCTCATGTTCAACTTGGCATTGACCAGAACCCCCAGGTCCCTTTTCATGGCTCTGCTCTCCAGCATCTCATTCCCCAGGCTGTCTGTACTTCCAGGATTGCCCCATCCCAGCTGCAGAATCTGGATAGGTTTCTGTGAGAGATGGTATCAAAATCTTTACTGAAGTCTAAAAATATCTCATCTACCCAGCTAGGTGCGTAACCTTGTCATAAAAGGAAATTAAGTTTGTGAAGCAGGACTTTCACATCATGAACCTGTGCTGGCTGTGCTATCCTCCAGGTGTCTTTCAGTATGTCCCAGAATAACCTTCTCCATAATTTTACCAGTCACTGTAGTGACACTGACAGGCCTTTAGTTCCCAGAAACACCCATCCTGTCCTTCTTGAAAATCAAGACATGTGCCAGCTTCCAGACAAATGGAACCTCTCCAAATTCCCAAGACTGTTCAAAAATCATTGAGAGAGGTCTCCTGACCAGGAGATTCAGCTCTTGGCTGAATCCCATCAGGCCCCATAGACCATCAGGCTGGAGCAGCAAATCCCACACAAGTTCAGGGTCAAATGGAAGTTTATCATCCTCATAGCCATGGTCTTCCAGCTCAGAGCACTGGGACCGCCCCAAAGCACATCATCATTGTTAAAGACCAAAGCAAAGACAGAATTAAACATCTCTGCCTTGTCAGTGTCCCTGCTGGTGAGGTGACCATTCTCATCACATAAGAGACTGATGCAATTTCTGGACTGCTATTGACATTTTGTCCATTAAAACTACAATAACCTGGTGATTTCAGTGTCATCTAGCCAGTTATTCTTCCACATGTTTACAGTCATTTTATTCTGATGTCCCTTTTATTCAATTGCTTCCTCCACACACAGGCTTTTCACAACACTGAGGCAATACAATTTCAACATCTTTCCTCTTATCACTGAACACACCAGCCTCTGCTCTTTCTTCCCTTCTATATTATCCTAGTACTTTCTCTGTTCTCTCTGCATAGATCTACTTCAGTTTAATATTCTCAGCCTTCAATCACAAAATCCTTCTCATGGTGTTTCTCCCATTAAATGTTGGGAGAAATGAGCCTATTCATTACAACCCACAACAACTCCCCTACACATGATGCATTAAAATTTAATCCCAGTGTAACAGCCAAGTCACACAAAGCCCATGATACATCATCCTCTATGCAACAGGCATATACAAACTACGCAAATCAAGCAAAGGCAGCACAAGAATGTGATAAAAGGCTTGGATATGTGACACAGAAGGAGAGGCTGAGCACACTGTTACTGTTCAGCTGGGAGAAGAGATGGCTTGGACCTAAATGTCTAAAAACACTTGACAGGAGAATGGAAACAAGACAGAATGAGACTTTTCCTGGTTGTATCCAGTGAAAGGACAAGAGCCAACAAGAACAAAATGAAATACAGGGAATTCCATTTTAAACATAAGAAAATAAAAAATTTGTTAACCACAAGAGTGGTTGAACACTGAAACAGAGTTGCCTGGAGAGACTGTGGAATCTCGTTCCTTGAAGATACTCAAAACCCAGCTGGACAAGGTCCTGAGCAAGCTGCTCTAATTGACTGTGCTTAGAGCAGTGGGTTTAGATTAGATGATCTCAGAGGACTGTTCCAATACCTCAGAAATTCCATGATCCTATGAAAATTAATGTATTCAAACTTCAAGCTTGTATTGGACTGATTTACTTTAAATGTGTTTTTGTCTAAGAGATCAGCAACATGGTGAGTGCTTACCAACTACGTCTTAAAGATCAGGGTACTGCCAAAGAGGTTCAGGTAAAATTGCATTAACATTACAAACATTTTCCAAAAGAACATCTTATTAATCTCAGGAAAAAAATCCCACTGTTACCACTGGACATTTATTTCTTTACTTAAGGTATTTGTCAGATACCTGAGAACAGAAGAAATTGTCAAACATGTAAGAGCAAACCAATTTTTCCCAAAAAATCTTTCACATCATCCCAAAGCTGACAAAGAAGTCTTGCTGAAAAAGAGACATTTTAACTGCCCCAAACCAAGGTCTGATAGGCACAAATGCAAAGATTCAATTTGGACTGCATAACACCACATTGAAATTTGGCAGAAGTGCAAATAAGATCTTTGTCTTTTTTCCTCTCTAAGGAAAATGTTCTGATTATACTAGAACTCAAAGGGAAGACAGTTTCATCTAATAAAAAGACTCTATTGCCCATCTGCTAAGTGGAATAGCTTTTCTGTAGCTTTGAGTTTTATGTTGTATGGACAAAGGTTTTAATTATGCTTTTCCTGATCCGTGCAGGACAAAATACACATTTAAAATACAAGACTGGCAATATTTTCTGAACAGATAACCCTGGCACACACCTAAATATGCAACAGACAAATTTTCTCAGAAGATCAATCCAAATAGGCACTAAAAATGGATAAACACTGCTATCCAGCAGTATTTCAAAATAAGTTCCCAACTTAATACAAGTACAATAATAAAGGTGAGGCAAATATTAAACATCACAGAAGTATGTGGGAATGATTTGGATTGACAGCTCAAGTACTGAACAAAAAAGAGTTTACCTTAGAAGAATATTAAACCAGGTTAGAACATTCCAGTTTCTGCCATGAACACTGACACAAAGCTGTATGTCACACAAATTAGTAACTGCACTTTCAATGTCTTACCAATCAATTAGATAGATGTCTGGAGTTAAGTTATTTTTTTTGAAGTGAGCAAATAACTTTGGCAGATTCTCTTCAAAGAATACCTCAAATGCGGCAAAGTAAGTCAACATCTGGGGAAATACAACAGGGAGAAAATAAGCAGTTAGCTGTGTTATTAACAGGCTTAAATGCATTATCTGTTGCAGGATTAACACTCCTCAAAAACAGGATCAATGAATTACATGAGACTATAAAGAGCTAAGTATTTACATAAAAGGCAGCATCTGCAAGCATTAAGAGTTTAAGATCCACTCTATGTATGATTCTCATACTAAACAATGTAACATTTGCTTTGGGTCTTGGCCAGCTTCCTTTGGAAAGAGAAATACCAGCAGGAGAGAAGTTTTTTGCTGATTTCTCAAAATAATTATAAGAGAACAGTGTTTGAAGCTTGTGGCAGTAATTTAATATTATACTGAACAAAATCCAAGACCCAATGGAACATAATGAAATACAAAACTAAAATAATGTTAATACTCCACAGCAACAATGTAGAGTCCAGTATTTTCCAGTCCTAAATCACATTCTAATACCAAAGCTATTCTAATAGGCCAATACCAGTGCAATACCATACATTCTACATTTAGATAACAGGCATTTCTTTTGCAAAAAGGGAGATATGAGTTTCACACAAAAAATTCAAAGAGTGGGACAAAATATCTATGCAGGAGAAACAGTTTGTAACTCTGACATCATAAGCCCTCAACTTCATTGCTTTTAACACACTTTTATGCTATTTTAGATTTTGAGTATTTAATCAAATTTCATAACAGAAAGCATGTTAAAAACAAATCTTCCAATTCAACTAAGAGTTAAAAACGAAAGGTTATTTAATCACCCTCCCGAATACTATAGGGAGAAAAGCAAAGTCCTTGAATCATTCAGTAATTTTAACTACAATATGCCAATAAAAGCAATAAAGAAAGGTTGTGATTTCTTCAAAGTATGAACTGCAACAGCATACTTCTCCCCAAAACATCATGACGGTAAAGGGGAAAGGGATCCTTTTGGAGACTTCTATGTGAAATCCTTTTAAAGGATGACAGGTTGGTTTGTCAGGTTTTTTTAATGTCCTTACAGAAGTATTTCCCATTTCCTCCAAATGAAGTGACAGATGGTGGACTACTTTCATTAACAGTGACAAATAAACACCTGAGCCTGGTAGTCAGCATGAGTATAAGGCTTTAAGTCAATCAGATATAGGTATATGTTATGGAAATAACTCAAGTTACTGAAATCTCTGAACCACCAGTTACTGAGAAACAGCTTCATGTCAAACATGACACCAGAAATCCAGGAACCCACTTTAGAGAACTGTGCCCCTGAAACAGCTTCCCAGTGTGGATTTTTAAATGCATGAAATCGAAGCAGCTATGAGATCTGTGAGCATAAAGAAGGAAGCAGGTAATGCATCAGACAGTCCTACTTTCAAAACAATGTGCTGGCACCACTGTAAGACAGTTCCACTGAAGTTCCTACTTTGAAAAGTCCTGCAGAGACAGGACCTTACACAAAACTGCTACAGCCATTTCTACTGATAGCAATGGGGGGGGCAGCAGTATAAGAAGTTATTTTGATCAAATCCACATTCAACAAGACATTTTCTTAGTGATAACGAAAAAAACAATATTGTTTAATAAAAAACCAATAAAAGAGATCAAGATAAACCTATATAAATTACTATCATTTACACAACTCTCTTATGCTGGCATTATTTTTTATTAATTTACTATATAACAAATCAGCATTTACTTATTAAGCTGACACAAAAATATGAGGGTAGACTACAGATCAGTATGTACGCCACAGAAAGCCAAAATAATCTCATTTAAATATCACTAGTCCCTTTGAAATATTAGATGACATTTTCCTTGTGCTGTTAAATCATGGGTTTGCTCTCATTACGTTAATATTTCATGTATCACCATCTCTGCCCTCTGTAAGCACACATTTATCCCATAGTCCCTATTTGGCCAGGCTAACAGAACTGAACAGCACTGTTTGAGAGAATACCAAACCCCACCAGCTCAGCTAAAAAAAATATTTATCTTATTCTATCAATTCAATTCCAAAATCATTTTCACAAAAACTGTATTTACACACTGAATCCATGAGCATGTCCTCTTTTACCAAGTACTGTAATGGAGATAGCTGATACTGCTCCCAGCAATGCTGTCTGCCCTGGGGCACATTTTCCCATGGTATTTACAACTGATGAAATTCAGGGACAGAACAGGGAATGCTTTTCCAGCAGGAATACTGATAGGATTTCCAGTGTCTACTTTTTAAGCAACAACAGTGACTGCTGGCATCATCCATTCCCTTGCTTTATTTCCTGCATTTGAACTCTCTTAAGAGGCAGATTCTATTTTCATAGTGCTAAGAGGTAAGTGAGAAAGAAATACAGAATGCCATAGATTTTACACAAAAATACCTTTAAAGTAAATTAAAACCACATTTGAGGAGACGTGTCTTATTTCACTAGTGTACCTGCTAACATGGAATTTTACAGACTCTAGAGAAAATCAGGCAATCAGCTCCCAGTGAAAACTTGAGGGGTCAGAGGTTTCTTTCTCTGAAAAGGAGCCTGGGGGACACAAACACAGCTGCTGCAGGAAGATATGGAAAACCTGGTTCTCCCTGCAACAGTCTGTTTTTAGCAACCTATTAGCCTATGATAAAAAGTCCCTTCAAGACATTCATATTAAGGTGTTTTCAGCTTTCAGCTGCAGTACTGTTGAAAACCACCTACAGTAATATTCTCATAACTATTCTCTGAGCATCATAAAATTCAACAGTTTCATTCACATGTCTTATTCAAAAAGGTTGAAGGGGTGATCTTCAGTTGAGTTTGACTTTTTTGAGGGATTCTGCATGTGTGTTGCATTTTTTTTGTTTATCAAGTGTGTTGGCTTAAAATAAATGCTGATTTGTTTTCCAAACTGTTGAAATCATCAATTTTTATTTTTTTTAAACTTTCTCTACACATTATCCACAGCATGTTGATTACAGGTTTTTTTTGCATACTTACAAGGCCATGGTCCACACGGAAAAATGCCATCTGACAGGGCTTATTTAAAAGGTTAGAAAAAGCAATGAAGGCATCTGCAGTATCCAAGTTCAAGATCAATACAGCTGCTATGAATGACATGCCCTGCACCTGAAGAAAGGAGAAATGTTATCCTTTAGCAATAGCTGTATTATATTGCCTCATTTTGTCCTTGTGTTCACTAGTGTTTAATGCACTCACTGAGCTGCTGCATCTTGAGAAATGTTCAGAAAAGCAGGATTTTTTAACCCATGTGCCCCTTGATATCACATGTTCAGTGAATGGAAGATAACAATTACCATGCTGCCTTCTTTCAAAGACTCCAAGTTAAACTCCTAAGATGGGCTAGGTTGACAGAACTTTCAAATATACAGAATAAAGATCTTTTTGAAGAATAAGGTGTTTCGAAGTAATCCCTTTTCTCCCAGGGATGAGTTATTTAGATCCTTATTTGTGGAAAGCTAGACTTGAAACCTAGACACAAAGCCTGTACTTTTGTTTCTCAATAAATTACCAGCAGCTAAAGACAACTCCACTGACTCATTTGATAAACAAAACCATTTTAAGATTATACTATTGTTTCATGTACCATAAGCTCACGATATTGTTCCCTTTCTCCACAAAGTCTGTTGTGGAATCCAGGCAAACCTCTCTCACCCTGAGGGTGCAGCGCTGCCACTGCGAGTCACACGGAGCAAGGTGTGACTGTCATTTCTGCAAACCTGAGGAACAAGCTCCTTCTCAACACAACAGGTTGTTGCTGTGCCCATGGAGCACAGCACTGATCTGCCCTTTGTCTCATTTCCCAGCAGTCATGTTCAGCAGCTCTTGCCAAGCATTACGTGCTACGTACAGAGTAGGAACTCTCTACACTGCCTTGTCTAAAACTGCTCCTGAACAAAGAATAAGCCTCTCTGTATAATCCTGCTCTGCATACAGAGACTAAATGAAATCTACTCAGTCCTCTCATAATCACTACTTCAAACACTGTGAGTGAGCTCATGTAGCTTCAATGGCCATTGCTTTAGAGACTGGTCCAGGAGCTCACGGTGCTAAGGCACAGAAATGCCAATCGTTTCAATTCAACAGCAGTCTCAGTAAGACTGATACGAACAATAAGGACTTAACTACACCTTCTTTGATTCAGATTTTCAAATTATGTACTTCTCAAGACAAATATGAGTTTTCCAATTACTTAACCTGTAAACTTAAATCTAGCAAAATAAATCTTATACATACTTCTCAAGCATGTACTGAAAGAGAAAAAAGCACACACAACCTCCCCAAACCGTTTAATACTGGTCTAAAAATGACTGATTAATACAATCCTTCCTCCCCCTAAAAAATATCGTCCTCCCCACCCCTGAAAAAGTAAATTCTTCACTTACATAGCCTACATCAGGTCGGTAACAAGTATAGGCTCCTAAAATACTGTGCAACGTGTCATGGTAAGGACCACCCTGTAATTAAACAAAAACAGCACAATACATCTGATTATACAAGAAGCATGTTAAAAAACCTTCAGTGCTACAGATGGTCTCTGTTACTGCTGACAAAGGACACACTGGTGACAAAGGACACCCAAAGCAGCTTGAAACAGCTGAAGTATTCCAAATAATTTTAGCTTTAACAGAATGAAACAACTCTCCAAACCCCATAAATACATACAGCTCATACAATACACTGATTACATATTAAAAACTTATACAATATGAATGCAAGCCCAAGAGATTCCTTACAGTTCAGCAGCACTTCGGCGATAGTGCCAAGGAAGTAGCACAATAATGCAAACCACATAATTGTCTCTGAGACTGGAAGCAGAATTCAGCCATGAAGAAAACAGTCAAAACAACAATATGCCATAACACAGAAAGAACATATTGAAAAGGACATATATACAGCTAAAAAGAATTTGACATTGCTGATTATTAACAGCTGCCATATCTTGCACTGAGTACTGTAACTGACTGAGAATTTCCAAAGGGAAAAGTTTTTTGCCTAAAAATGTTGATTTGTCACAATCAAAATCTTTTACAGGGCTGCTGAAATCTGTGCACAGAAGGACAAAATCTGATTAAACTGAGTCACTAAAGCACACCAAAACCATACAAGTTAAATCAGTTTTGCAACAAACCAAAAAAAGGCCAACCAGTCCTATTTGTTTCAGGTGTTCTCTCTCACTATGTATTTATAACCAGCAGTGTTGATTCACTGATTTGGGAACACTCACCTGCATCACTTCAACAGACAGAAACCAGCATGAACTAGGTTAGATAAATCACGATGATTACCAGTTAGGTGTTTTGTATGTACCTTGATGTTATTCTCTTCTAAATTATTTCTAGTTTTCCAAAATCTCTAGGAATTTAATCCTCTCAAGATGTGTGCTCCTCCAGAACTCAATGGCCTGCTCCAACCAAGGGACAGGCAAGATGATGTAAACTTAATTTCCCCAAGAGGTCAAGACAAAAGTTAACACTGCTTACTTGTTGGAATATACAGAGACTAGGAAACGTTCTTGAGATATCCAGTTTTATTAACTCCAAGCTTGCTTCTCTGTCAGCTGCAGAAAACCCAGCATCTGCAAAAGCCAAAGTTACTACATTTATTACAGAGATCAGTGTACACTCACTCTTGTTTTTATTTTCCAGTAAGGGTTAGCTTTTGCACAGTTCATTTATTTTGATGTGAATGCTAGGGAATAAGGCTACAGACAGAACAATTCCCCAAATTCAGCACACAGGCTAAGCAGAAAGTATGTCCTGACCTAGAACAAACCTACAGTGCCCAATGACCCTCAATATGTTTTGAAGCAAAGTGGGGGAAGATGCAGGGCAAGGCAGGTCAGGCACTTTTCCTGTATCTGCTGACAAATCATTAGACAGACACAAGCCTGTTAACTTGTGACCTCCTCACCTCCAACAAGGCTTTCCAGTGGATCCTGAAGTAGCTGCCTCTGTGGAAAAGCTGTGGTGGAAGAGGAAAATCCTAAAGTGACAGCCCGTGATGGATGCCACCTATCTCTACTACTCTGAAAGCTCTCCTTTCAGATTCATGTTTATTTAGTCTTTGTGGATCTTGCTACTGACACTCTCCATCTCTTACCAAGTATATTTCTATAGCATTTAGTCTTCTTTCTGATATCAAGATGTCTTATTGGTATTCTGTCTGTTCTGGTGTAATTGGGAATTACCTACTGCTATTTACTGAGCAAGCTGTCACTAGACAATGCTTGTACCAATCACATGAGCACCTACACTCCAGAAAATAAAGTGCAAGAGGAAGCTGGAAATGTACTAGATGTTACCTTAAATAAGACATAAACAATCTTAAGGGAACAAAGGGGGATTTCCAATCAAAAATATTTTTCTGCTTATAAATGCCAGTATGTATGTTCTCCTTTTTTTTTCTCTGCTCAGCGTAATTACTTACTGAAGGCAATTTCAATTATTTGCATGTAGTTTTATAATCTCTCAAAAACAGTCAACTCTTCCAATTAATTAGTAAATCTCAAATTACTTAGTCTGCAAAAAAATATTGCTGCTCTCTGAAAAACGCCAATGACTTGAGCTCAAAGCTGCAATAAGGGACTTAAATGCAATTTTCTGCTCTAACTTGAGTTTCAATTCCAAAACTATAGATGCAGAAAAGTACTTTAGTGTTACAATTCAAATTATAAACCCCAAACTCCTATTTATAACTTTCCCACAAATCCGTATCAAAATAAGAACTGTACCCAGAGACTGTTCATAAAGAAAAACAAACAAGTTTGTTTTGTACAACACCAGAATTTCATTGAGAAAAATACAGCTATTCCTTGCTTTCACAAAAAGACTTTTTTTTCCATCAGAACACAATTTCATAGCTGATTTTTTTTTTGTTTAAAATACGTGATTTCATTTTAAGGAACTATTTTACAAAATGTCTTATTCTGTAACATAGCATAAATTATTTACAAAAAGCATACCTTCACATTCTACTTCAGCCCCTCCTGTGCTAAGTGATCGCCACTTCTCTTTGGCACGAGCCAGGCAAATGTCATACAGTTCTGGAAAAACAAAATCACAAAACCAAGTCTACTATTTGTGCATGCTCATGTCCACTAACCACCCACCACATGGGCAATGCTGCCCTAGGCATTTACATTAACAGAGCTCCTAATTAGGTTACAGTTTTGAAAGACATGTTCCACTCATCTGTAACTTCATATTAAGTGAAAAGGAAAGGAATCCAAGTTGCATTTTATGTTCAAATATTTGCTTTTTCTTGATGTTCAAAATAGCAGTTCAAATGGAAAATTAGGCAAGTCCAGCAAATTACACATAAGATTTACACCCAAGGTAACCAAGCAATGCACAGAAAAGTAGCACAATACAGCAGAAGTACCGGCACTCTACCACATTTCCATACTGGAATTAATTACATGTTAATCTTTCAGAGCTGTATTTTTCTGTACTCAGAAGTAATAGATTATTTCTATTTTCACTAATTGAAGTATAAATCTTGCCAGGGGTCTTTTAATCTCTTACAAACCTGTTGTCTCGCTTCAAATCAAAGGAAGCACACTATGCACATACTCGTAGGCATTTCCAAATTAACAACAATTTTATGTTTCAAAAAGGAAAAAAAAAAACTTGAGTCATTAATTCTGACCATCTCCATCCAACATCAAAGCAAGACACAGTAATAGCAATACTCAGAAACAATTCACAGCAGCAGTCCTAGAACAGCTACAAGGTTAAAAGACACTGTATTTTTGAACAAAACACATCAAAGCAGCACAAAAAAAGCATAACTAGATAGCATTTCCTCATACGCACATCACAACAGATACAAGAATGTCCCTTTGGCTACCTCACTATGTAGAAAGTGTTGACAGAACAGCAGCCTCACCATGGGTGATGTTTAACTCGTTTCCAATTGCCAAGCTCCAGACTTTGCCTCTCACACTCGGGGGAATGCCCTGCCACCACAGCTCTCGAACTTTACGGGAACAACACCTGTTTAAAGTAAAACAGATTATTGCCAGCTGAATTGCAAATGTATCCTCCTACCACTGCTGATGGGATTCAAACCAAAATGAATATCAACAGCCCAAGAAGTCAAATACAATTTGCCCATACCCATTCTTTAGTACTATTTTGCTTAGAACTGCAAAGGAAGTCTTACTTCCTTCCGATGTAATGGTTTTATAATGACAGAAGCACTGCAATCACACTACCCATAATCTGCAGCCACACTTAATTAGCAAAAATCATAGGGAAAAAGTAAACAAATGCAAAGGAAGTCCCTACCTATGTCACTGCCTATGCTAAAGACTGGACAGCTCCATAAAAGACTAAATACAGGAACAAGTTATGAAGTCTACCCTCTGCCCTATGTCATCACCCTGCTGTGCAAGCAGACATGCAGCTTCCCACCTATCTTTGTAGTTCTGTGCCTCTGGAAAAATGCATGAAAATGTGACAAGGACTAACTTTTAGGTGGGAGCTTGAAAGACATTCTAACAGAAAACAGGCATTGAAATGGATGCAGCTGATGTTCAGCAACTTGAGAGCCCAGGAGGAGGAACAGAATAGCACCTAAGCACCAATGAAAAGTGGTAAAACCACAACAATCGATTTATCTTTCAGCAGATTCTGAAAACTATGATGTAAAACAGTGAATACTTTGGGGAACTTCTGAATTTATAAACAATAAAAGAAAAGGTGACCTAATTTTTACACCAACCCTAACAGATGCATCTTCAAATACTAAAGACAAACATGTAGATCTACAAATTGTTTAGATTTAGTTTATTATACTTCAGTTCTCCAGGAACACATTTTGCAACAAATTCTGTCTGTATTTTTAATATTTATTCTCAGGATAACTGAATTCCATTGTTAAGCAAACTGCAATTCTGAGTGCTGTTGGTTTGTAGTTTATGTTGTTGTTGTGGTTATATTTGGGGGACCGGGGGCTGGTTTTTTAAGATGACTAGCAAAGGCTACCAAGATACTTTATCAACTGTCTGTGCTGCATCTTTGGAGAAAATCTTTTAGCACTTACTATAAATAACTTTTTCCCTATTTCTCTCTTCCATCATTTGATTATCCCAGCATGTATACCATTCTGTAGTTAAAGAGGCTTCATAAACCATTCAATCTACATTGGTATCACTTCAACAGCTCAAACAGTCAAGGAAAGCTCATTTCTGATAAATGAATGATGTTCAAGTATCATGTCTTATGCTTTTACATTCTCTACCATAGATCACTCCTCAATGCTTCACAGCTTCGTGAGTATCTTGAGCCTTCATTAAGGACAAGTAATAAGATTTAGCACTGCAATCACTTCCAACTACCTTGTAGAAATAAAGATGTAGCTTATTTCCTTTGCAGCTGTCCAAGATTGATCTTCTAACAAAAGCTTCCAAGACTATTTAAAAATTATCCTTCCTAACTTTGTAACTTCTCTTCAGGATATAGACTGCAATTTTTAATTGAAACTCAGTATAACATACTGTCTTACATAGTTTCCCAGTTGGGTAAAATTTCATTGTTCCAAGTTAAAACAGCATTGCCAATGCTGTCTTCCAGTTTACAGCGTTCTTCCAGTTGTTTCTTTCTTTTCTGGGCTTCTTTAAGCTCTGCAAAAAAGAAATTTCCTTTTTAAGTTAATAAAACCAGAAACTAAATATTCAGTTAGTCATGGCTACACAACCATGTAAAGCAAACCCTGTTCATCCTAAAGTACAGTGGACTGTTCAAATTCTGAAAATTTCCCAAGCACACAGCAAGCTGAGCAGTGACTGCAAATGTGAATAAAGAACAAACTGGAACTAAAAGTTTCATTTTCAACAGATGGGACAAAGGGAATTAGATAATGTATGGTTTCTTTGACTCTTCATATCTAACCACACTAGTAACTTTGAATTAGCACCTCAAACAGCCAACAGCCTCACCTAGTAGAACAGGTCAGAGTATTTCCTAATAAAGCCACACCCCTTTTATGGCAGACTCAAAACTACAAGCCAAATGAATACAAATTTTTATTTGGTTTTCATTCTTTTATTACAATTTAGATATACTGTCAAGAAATCACAAGAGCCACATTTTTGGTGCTACTTTTCATGTGGATAAACTAAATGTCACACATCCCAAATGGAAACCTTCAGTTCATTAACATGAAAACATATTTCATGTCTAGTTTAAATGTATTTTACAGTTCTGAATTATCACTCAGTATTTCTTCCTGCATTATCAACTACTGCTTTTTCCACCGGCAAATTTGTTAGACATGAATTTACCAAATGCAGGCAGACAGTCTCTGCAGCAGGACATGGGTGTGCATTCACACGCTGCCTACAGCATGAGAAGGTGCTCACCTGGCAAGCAGAACTCACTCAAGAACAGCAGCACCATGAACAAGGTCTTTGGAACGGACACATTCTACCTGATGGGTCTGCTTTAAAACCCCACAGAAGCTGTACTTGAGCAGAACCATAGCAACTGCCTCAGTGTTTTCAGCTTTGATATGAGCTCTTTGTAAGCCTGTTGAAATGCAGGCTTTCAATTTTTCTCTAACCAACAAGAGGGTGTTTACAGTCTTTGATCTCCTGACCTCCAGACAATGTATCGCTCTGCAAAGCTGCTCATCTGGAGTGGCTTTAGGGAAAATGGGTTTGTCATGGTATTTAACTGGACAGAATGACATACTCCAGTTCAATGAAGGCAGCACAAGGACCTGGTCCGTTGCGTAACAATCATGCCCTCTTTCCCAAACCACCCACCCTACAAAAGAAAAAAAGAACAGGGAAACTATTTTGGACTACACATACAGTAGCAGATATATTGAACAAGAGTCACATGAAGTTAAAACTTCACTGGTAGGCATATGATGTTCGAAATCACAAGAGGATACTTGTATTAGTGTGTCAACTGCAGAATGCAAGTAACTCCTGTGTTCATACCCCCTTTCCACTGTTTCATATGGTTCAAGGGTCTGGACAGCTGGAAAAAAATATTTCCAATAGCTCCCAATGGACACAAAATCTGAGTCTGAATCTCCTATTATCGCAAAGCTTGTTTTTATTAGAAAACCCAGATGGGTCAAAGATATCGGCCAAAAGAAACCACTACCATCACTGCTCATGTTCATTGTACAGTGTTACTAACAGACTTCTGTGAAAAGTATCGGGCAAGAAATTATGAGCAGATCCTTGAGGAGCCTGTAAATGTTTAGTGAGAGATTACCAAATGAACATAACTGCACACATTTTCTTATGTGGAAAATGATGTGTTTATGTACTACAGCCTGAATAGGTTGTTTCCAGCATGAAACTGACAAAGACCCTGCAGTTTTAAGTCCAGTCTTCACTAATTTGACCAACAATCTACTTCACTATATTACTAAGTTTTTAAACCCACAAATAGATGCCACTATTTAAGAGTTATGAATTAAAAAATTATTTCCTGCTAGATTCTAGGACTTTTTTCTTTTCAGCTTGGGGCTGGACTTTTCAACAAAACTATCTTTGCTCCTCTCTCTTGGAAGGGGAGGCAGAGATCCCTCACATTACAGAGCAACGAACTGACACAAGTGCATTTCAGGTTTAGAAATAACCCCATACTTTTCTCCTCTGAAGACAAGAAATTCCATCACCTCTTTTTTTCGCTTGAACCACCATTTCTTCGTACTGTTGCCTGTGTTTCTGAGCTTCTTCTGCTGGTTTTGCAGGAAGGTTCCTTAAAAAAAAAATATTTACAGTTGGCATGACTGTCTAAATAAAATTCTAGACACTTCTAAATGAAAAGGACACTCTGCTTCTTGTCAAAATATCCAGTCAAAGAGCAGAACAACAGATCCTTGGAAAGAATCTTTTTTTTTGCCAGAGTCAGCAGAAGGGAAGAACACTGACCAGCTATGACTACGTTTATACACAAAATACGCTGAGTAATTTCCTTACATTTGGTAATTTCAGCATTTTTATTATTAAACCAACTGAACCCGCAGGCTGATCTTCATAAAGGGAATATACTGGTATATAGAAAGCTGGGTTTTGATTTGAACTGGTAAGATACAGGGCTGTACTCTTTCTTACTGTTCACCCTGTCTAAGAGTTACATCCACAACTTTCTTTACCCACACACAATGACTCCCTAACCCAGCCTTTCCCCTCTGCTCTCTGAAACCCCATTTCTATTTTAAAGACTTAACTCCTTCCCCTCTCTTCTAGAGGAACAAGTGGCACTGGAGTCATCCTCAATATCCTCCATTTATTAATGCCAACAAAACATTGTGATTTGTGATTAAGGCTCTGCCATACAAATCCATGTGTTCATATGTCAGAACACATGACCTTTCAGCTAATCATATTTGTAATTAACATAACCATATGTATCCCTTACAACTACAGGATCAGCAAAACATCAAAACAGGAAATGACTAACTATTTTGTTCTTCTGTATTGTAGAACACTATTTTATTCCTAGAACAGTTTATATCTTTGGTTAACAGAAAAACTATGCAAAAATTCACTTTCATGTTCTTGTAAGGTGTCACACATCAGGCAGCTGACAGCCCCCAACACCATTAATAGTTAGCATGCATTATTATTTATGTAATCACAGTGCCTGTAATGTACACATAACCATTTGATACTGGCTTGAGTTTTTCAAATCAAGATTGTTACTAGAAAAACAAAAGTAAATTTTCACATTGGAGAAATGTTGGTTTATTAACCACAGAGACCAATCTGTTCTTTTTCCAGTTTCACTTTGGTAAATTGGTCTGTATCTTTTTTAAAATCCAAGTCTTTAGAAATTATAGAAGTTAGGAAAACTTTGGAAAGGAAAACCAGATGAAGTAAGTCAGGTTTTGCTAACTTAAATTCCACCACTCAAATTATTTGCCCTATGTCTTAACATCACCACCATACATGTGAGATGATGTTTAGTATCTATTAAAAGTCAACTAATACTTTTCCCAGCTGAAGCCAGAGGCACTATGGAATATTTATTGATATTTTACTATGAAGTTTTACCTAAACCCTACAAGTGAGTGTGAAATCAAGAGCAGCCATTTTGAAAAAAATAGTCTCACTCCACTTTTCTGTCTGAAGTCTTAAAAAAGAAACTACTTAAAGCCTAATAGGTAAACATTAAAAAATAGCATGCAAACTGTAGGTAAAAAAAAATTAGAAAAGATTCCTTGGAGAAAGTCAGATGACAGCACTGCTGTCCAGAGCAGTTTTCCCACTAGATGAAAGAAGTGATGCTTCAATTGTCTTCAATTTTTAAAATACCTTTCTGCTAGAAGTTCCTCAATCTATAAACAGTAGGAAAGAAAGCAAAAGCTGAACATTCTCCTGCAATGTAACACTAATTCCATCTGTCTGAACGCTGTACTACTCAGATTATCCCACAAAAAAGAGATTTTTAACAGACAGGTTTTAAATACAACAGATAAGCTAGTATGTTTTGTTTCTAGTTGTACATAATAAAGCTTGCTATAGCAAATAGTCACTCTTATGTTTTTCTACATCTCCCAATGTCTTGCCACACAGTCCATCAGCCAAGACAGAAAGTTACTTAAGTAACCCTACAATTAGACGGAGCATTGATATGAGCATTTTTTAGACAGGCTTGTTGATGAAAACACAGATCTGTTATGCCAGTCCTTCACACCAATGCAAAGCTATACTAAAAATGCAGATGTCATGCCCATAAAGCCAGATCACATTCGTGATCATAAATTGACTAAGCATGACTGAATTTGTGTAAATCAGGAGAAAAACATGGTAAAGCAGCTGCCAGTAAATCACTTTGGAGTCAGTCTGCATATGCAAAAATCTCCTTGCAGTAAGAGGCATGAAACAACTCATCAAGTGCTTGACAACCCTTAAAATGTGATGCTGAACTCACTGCAGAGCAATCACTATACTATTCCATTATTTATGGAGGTGTGGTCTTTCTCTGTGTAAACAGGACACTGTATTCTTGCTTCTCAATTTCTTTAGTATATACCAGCTTTGTTTTTATGCTTATGCTCAGGGAAAATAAAAAACCCTTGATCATGTTTAGAAAGTAGAATTACTCGGAACTAAAGCTCTGCTATCCTAATTAACTCCCTTCACAAAAAGCCATTGCTTTTACTATAAAATAAAGTTCCTCCTGTTTGAATAATTTTTCTCACAATCAACCCAATTTCATATTAACTAGTCTGAAAAACAAATCTACTTTAGATTTTAAATAATCTTTTTAAGTTAGAGTAAGCAAATACCCTGAGTCAGAAAATCTTTGCTAGGGTAATTTTAAAGAGATGTTCATGGTGGCACTTCCAAAACTTACGCTGGTCGGTCCTCTAAAATAAGTGCTGTAGTGGAGAGTGGTTCAAAATCAAGATTCTTCCTCACATTCTGTTTAGGAGAGAGTGGTCTCTGAGCTCGTCCAGTTTTTTCTTCATATTCCTAGAAAAGAAAAAGACAGGGAAACTTACAAGAGTGGAGAGCACCAAGATGATGCACTTGAGAATTAAGAGAGAGATCTATAAAGGTCTTCAAGATAAAGGTTTCACACCTCAGCCCTACTGCAGTCCCTTTGAAGCTTTTCAACTAGAGCAACCTCAACACTGAAAAAAAAAGGCAAAATTTATGTTCAAGAGTCTTGATGTTTTTTCCATTCCTTCTATTTGTAAAAACACCTGAAGTTTCTCTGACTGACAGCCTGCTTTTACAAAGTACTACTAAGAAGGAGTTTACAAACAGCAGATACTGAGGTATAAAAATAGGACTTATTTAATTTTATTTTCATTTACACAGTTTTGAAATTAAAGTAAAAAATGACCACAAGCTCCATGTCTTAAAATCTCATTGTAAGATTCCTCCTATGCAAGCTGCTTTCATAGGCAACAGCTCAACAATGGGGAGAGAATAAAAGGTTAAAATCACTGTTAGACAGAAAGACCACTCTTGGTACAACACCTTGCACAATCTTAAATCACAATAGAGCCTAACATGTTAACCAGTGATTGTAATCAGACAATGACACACTGGAACAAGTCTAGCAAAGAGGCATCAAGCTGTCAGGGTCTGGAGCAAATGACATGTGAAGAGAGGCCAAGAGAAACAGTCTTGCTCAGCCTCCAGAGGAAAAGGCTTTCTAGGGAGGGGAGACAAGCACTGGGACAAGTTTCCTGAGATGTGACAGAACTCCCAACCTTGAAAGCATTCAAAGCTCAGGTGGATGAGCCCTGAGAACCTGGTCTCAGTAGACTCTATCCTGAGAGGAGAGTTAATCCCTCAGAGGTCCTTCTACCATTAATTACTGCATCACCCTGATGTACAGCAGAGGACTTGCCATTCAGGTACCATTTTATTTTTACTCTTCCTACAAACACTGGTTTAAAAAAAGTATACTAAAACCATGACCTAATGGATAAAACAACCTTTACCCAACTTCCATCTACTTCAATGCTTGAAGTATTACAGCAAACATTAAGTATGAAAAGTATCAGTGATACACAAACAACAAACATGGTCAAACAGTCCTATGGAAAAATCACATGCACATTATAGTTACTTCTACATTCAACTTTATAATGATTCTTGCCACTTCCAAAGCTCAAAGGCTTTCATACCCTGCTTTTTTGTAACATTTCTATTAAAATAAAATTTAAAAAACACAAATGTACACTATCAATGAGCACTATGAAGGGTGTTCCTGCCACGGACCTTTTCTCGCTAGCACAAAGAGTTCCTCAGATAGTACTGCTTGCTTTCTGTCAACTTAACCTCTCAATTCCATCAAAACTTCCTAGGGCAATAGATGTATCCTTTCCAATACAATGAGGTTCATTCAGCAACTAAAATGGCATCCATCCCTTCCAGAAAGGCTGCCTCCAATCACACGTTAAAAAAAGGGATGGATGAAAACAAGATATGATGTAATGAACATGGACCAACACAGCCTTGATTTTCTACTATGTGTTGTACAGTTCAATTCTAGTTCAAGCTACTTCTGTGGGACTCATGGGTACAGGTCTGTGCAGCCCTCTGGACACAGAAAATCCCTGTTTTTCCTTGTCTATTAACTGGGCACTGCCTCAACAATCAATCCTATGATGACTACATTGCTGTAATGGGAAACATGGTCATGAATTTGGAATGTCTGGCTCATTAATACCAGCTAATACTGCTATGCATGACATCAGTTTGAAAACAAGGACAAGAACCAAGGAAAATGCATTTAAACTATGGACTAGTACTTAGCTTTGTCAAGTAAAGGAACAGTGCTCACACTGGCAAAGCCATAAACTAATAAAATCTCCAGAAAGAAAATAAGCAAAGATATACTGTAAGAAAGGTATTGAGATAGAGAGCATATTCAGAAAGCACAGGCAGAAGTCTTACACTGGTCACTTGCCCCAGCAAGCAACTCAGAGTGACCAGTGTGTAAGTGCACTATCACAATGGACTGCACCAGCTGCAGAGTAAATCCACTGTGCTTATAGGAACAAAGCAAATGGCTTTTCTTTCTCCCAGTTTCTATTAGGAGACTGATTTTTTAATGAGCCCATTTTCACAAATTAACGTAGTCAAATATTAACCTCTATTACTCCCTAAAGCATGTCAGAATTTGACATTAAAACACATGCACCCAATGTCTATTATACTAGAAGTTCCAGAAAAGCTGCTTAATTTTGACTTATGAAAATTACATTCAGGGTCTTCTTTCATTAAAAGCCAAATGGAGAGCAGAATTACTTTCACAGAGTGAGAAAAGAATATCCACACTGGGCTGCAAAGGGAATTTTATTCTGTACACCCAAACTGATTTGGAAATCCCTTTCAGCTAACCACAAAGTTCCCCAGACCAGCACTACGCATCTCCTTACAAGAATTTCTCAGTTAAGAAATGCTTTTATTTCTGAATATGTATGATTAGATACAGCATCAGCACATCAGTACAATTACGCAAGCCTCTCAAAAGAGCCAAAGCCCACTCTGCATTTCAGCAAGTATTAACTGGTGTTCTACTCAGCACTACAGTAAAAAAGCCAGACCAGCACAAAAATGGGAGTGGCATATTTGATCAGATTACAAATATGATTCCTCTGTAGCAATTTCATCCTTTTCAGTAGTAACCAAAATAGAAGAAAAATGTCCTCTGGTGGTATTATCTATAAAACTGGTTTTTAATTAGGGAAAATTTAGAACACCCAACCAAACAAAATCTCCCACCCCAGTTCCCCCTGCAAAAAACCCACAAAAACCAAACACCCCAAAATTCACAGAAAACAAAAGCTCATGAATATGATCTTTTACGCCAGTGAGAAGAAAATGCACTTTCAGAGCACAAGGTATGATACAGCAATGAAGCACACTGAAGCCTCCACAAACTCATATTAAGAGTATCTGCTGACTGAGTAAGTACAAGTATTTGCACATACAGGCATACTGCAATAGGTTGAGCTACACAATAGCTCATTTTAAGCTTTTTCTTTTAAACCAGACTCGAATCTCTCACAGTTACAAATAATTCAGGATCTGTTTAAATGCTATGCTGTAATTCAGGCTTACTAATCTGATAAGGTTGCAAGTTAATTTTAGGATCAACTTAGGATGAGCTGACCGTTTACAATTTAAAATAGAGCCTTATCACTGGGATCATTTAGGCTTTCTTCCAGGTTTCACCTTTAGCTGTTCACAAGAGCTGAACTAGGGTTTGAAGATGTTCTATAAGAGCGTGCTGTAGATTAAAGCACTGATTTAAATAATCCAAACCAAACAAAGAAAACCCACAGAAACACGCCTCCCGAAACCAAGTTTAATTCTGGGTGGAACCTGTCAGCTTTGCAGTTAAGATGCAAGAAGCTCAGACTGTAGTGATCCCTTGCGATTCTTCAAGAAAGAGAAGCCAACCTACAAAGGGATCCTCAACCATCTCCACCGAGAGACGCAAATAACCCTCTAGAACACAGGGCAAGTGCCGAAAGACCAACTGTGCTATCCCGGAGAGCGCTGTGTGACTTCCCACACGCCCCGAGCCTCCCCAAGCACCAGCAGCACGGCAGAACTGAACGTACAATAACACAGACTGCTCTATCAAGGTCATCTTGTTTTGGACCTGCGTGTTTAAAGGCAGCCACTTTCCGAGGGAGCCGAGTATGAAATATTCATGTTGGGTGCCGGAGCGGCAGAGACCAGGCTGCGGGACTCTGGCTCCACGGGCGGCAGCACTGCAGGGCAGGAGGGATGGCCGGCACAGCCAGGGTTCCAGCCTGCAGCCCCCACGCTCCGACGCCCCGAACGCCCGGCAGGGCTGTGCCGCCGCTTTCCATCCCGGCGGAGTCCCGCCTCGCACAAAGAGAATCCCCTTCCCGGTTAGCTGGCTCTTCCCCGGACCCGGCGACGCGACTGAGAAGCGGACGAGGCCGGCTTCACCGAGACGCGTTCAAGACCTCGCCCGCCCATGCCGCCTGCCCCGACCTCCGCAGCCACCCCGCTCACCATGAACGCTGCGGTCCCTCACGGGCGGCGGCGCCGGAGCCCCATTGCCCGCCCCGCACCGCGGGCCTGGCTCCCGCCGCCCGGGCCCGCACGGCCTCGCGGGCC